>JBCEWE010000194.1:0-25000 GCA_039877035.1 Silurus lanzhouensis | reverse complement strand
GAACTTGTGTAAGCTGGTATTGTGCCTTTTAGTTCATTTATTCTATTAAAATGTATTTATGAATGCTAATATATTTATTGAAGTACACTGTCAATTCATTGTTAAATTCTTAATTTCAGTATGTAGAGTAGGGCATAGTGCAAAAGCTAATGTTCCATATATAATGTGTATATATAATATATACACTCACTTTCTACTTTAATGGTATTCTACTTTAATCCCGAAGCACAGGGGTTCAAAACATTGAGACTTGATACACTGTATAGATAAGAATGAACTAGTGAAACACGTTGGATGGAAAAATAAAGCGAATAATGTAGTTTAAAAGTGAGTGTCAAAATCAATATCTATATTAAGTTTATTGCGTATGTGATGTATGCAAGTCATATTCATTGTAGTATGAATTTAGTTTGAAATATGTAACAACTCATAGAATAAAAGACAGTTCTTTGTATTAGACCCAGGCTGCAAATTAAAATAGCTTGGCATACGTGCTCGGAAAATGGCTTTATTTGCCAAGTTCAGGGTGGGTGTAGTCACAGATGCCACTTATTAGTGCCAAGACTTTAATGCCCACCTGAAACATTTGCTCCCAACACTGCCATGGTATTTTCTTCTCATCCTGTAGCAGTGGAGTTCATGTCCTATTTAGGACAAACACCGCAATACTGTCAACATTCCTGAACGTGAAATAAAAAACAGAAATGATTTATGTATCTTCAAGAATATATTAGAACCCATTATCAGGTTTTATCTAGAATATTTTTAGACACACCTAATCACATATCTACATTGAGGATTACACTGTATGGAAATGTACTTTGGGGTATTTCTGTCATAGCTTTTATTACTGATTATATTAACGAGAAGTATTAGGACAATATTAGCATGGGTTTTGCAGGTATTATTGTAAAAGCTACTGTTAAGGGAAAGTATTCACCACCTCTTAAACCCTGAGGAATAAATAGCAATTCAAATTCTATATATAAAATTAAATAAAAATGTTATGCTGCTATATAATCTAAAGAGGCAGCTGCAGATAAGATGCATTATTCATCATCTCCTATGAGTCACATGATTGTCACATAATCATCCTCACCTATGTCTTATGTCCAACAGTTTGCCTTAAAAACATTTTTTTGTTTATGTACATCAATCAAATTTCTCACGTTGGTAAATCTGTACTTCCAGCCACCTTCTCCTCTATAACATGGAAATATCCATTGCTAAATACTGAATGCAGCAATATAGTTAAAGCTCTCAAGTCTCAGCTGATATCCAGTGAATGTTACTCTGACAGCTGCTCATGAGGTTTTGAGATGAACTTATACAAAAATAGTCACCTTGATCTTAGTTTTTATTGCCAATTGTGGCTGAGTTCATATTGCAGATACTGTATGAAGACTATAATGGTTATGACTTTTTTTCCAGCTTAGTGCATGTTTTCATGATATCTGTCATTTCATACAGATTTCCAGAACAAAAGTATAGAAAAGTGATGCTATATTTATGAAGGTTATCCCTCCACCAGATAAAGTATATTTGATACTGCTTTATTTTTTTTGCACTAGAGCTTTAACACTACAGATGCAGAGAAGTTTGTTGCCACCAGTTTGGGGCACTGTTCAACCTTCATGTCTAAATCATTAAAAAAAGCTCAGGCTTGTGTGATTTTCTGACTGTTTATATAAATAAAATATTGCTGTTCAACAAGGTAAAAAAAACAATGTAAAGACATCCTCAGAGGTACACCAGGGGTCCTTACAGTCCAAAAATGTATCTTAAGATGTTTTTGTACTGTAGATTTTTTTACTCAGTAAAGGGTGTCTAAAGCAAAGATTTTATATGCAGAATCTGTAGCATATAAACCATATTTACACAATGCCATATGCATAAGAAATATCTTCCTTAGACTTTATCAAAACCCAGCACCACTAAACTGCCATTATTTAGCCCCTGATCAAGGCCCTTAACCCTCAGTTGCAAAGTTATAAGTTGTTCTAGATAAAGGTGTCTGCCAAGTGCAAAAAAAAAAATCTCATATGTATTTGGCATACAGGACAATGACCGCAAACACATTCACTATTAACAGCTATTTATTACTAACAGTTAGAATTAAGCTATGATTATGTAACAGTTATGTGTTCAAGAAAGTGACGGAGTGCTGCATCAGATGACCAGGCCTCCACAATCACCAGATCTAAATCCAATTAAGATGTTTTGTGATGGGATGGACTTCAGAGTGAAGGAAAAGCAGCCAACAAGCACTCAACAGATCTGAGAAACTCCACAAGATTAATGGGAAACCATTCCAGGTGACTACCTCATTAGTCTCTTTGGGAGTTTTTCCTTGCCACAGTCACCACCGGCTTTCTCATCAGGGACAAACTTACTTATAAAGAACATACTGACTTTTTAAAAGCTGCTTTGAGACAATGTTAATTGTTAAAAGTGCTATACAAATAAAAATTAATTGAATTGAATTGAATTAAATAGTCTGACTGACAGCATGCCAAGAGTGTGCAAAGCTGTCATCAAAGCAAAAGGTGGCTACTTTGTAGAATCACAAACATAAAACATAATCTATGAGGTTGAACAGTTTTTTGTTGAATAATTTCATAATTCCACATGTGTTCATTTGAAGGTCTTTAGTATTAATGTAAAATATTTGAAATAATTAAGGTGAAAAAAAAACACTGAAGGAGATTTGTCTAAAGTTTTAACCAAACTGTATTTTTTATGTTAAAACCAAATGTTAAAACCAAATTTTATGTTAAATTACATTTCTTAAAATGCACATGGGATCGGAGGAGATGTGATGTTAGTGTGAAACCGTTTCAATTTCACCTGGACATATTTTCCAGTAATAAACACAATTAAATACACTAAATGGGCAAAGGTTTGTATGTGTTTGTTAAACATCCAATTCCACATTTAGTTTATTTACTGTGTAATAACCTTCACTTCTCTGGAAAGATTCCACCAGATTTTGGAGTGTTGTGAAGATTTGTGTTCATTCAGCCACGCTCAGGATGGCAGAACTTTGTAGCAGGCCACTCCAGATCTTTCACTCTAGCCCATCTGAACAATATTTTTATGGAGCTGTCATGCTGGAACAGTTTTTGATCTCCAAGTTCAAGTAAAAGAAACAATTATTTTGTGTGGTATACTTTTGAGTGGACATCATTTGAAATTTTCTGTCTCTCGTCATTTTTGGGTTAGCCTGTGTCTCTTCACAAAGTTAACACAAGCTAATTATATTCCCTCAACCTTTAATCACTATGCTAACTAAAACTACCATATCAAGTTAGCTTTCCTATTATATAAATAAGTTTAGCTAAAATGTATTACTCCAAAACAAAAGATATACGGGGTCAGAGAATTGTTAGGCTAAAGTACATACAGTAATTACAGTTATTGTGATTGTATTTTAAACAAAAAAATAAAATAAATGTGTGTTTCAATCACATAAAGGCCTCTAACAATGAGAGGATGCTATGTGTTGAGTTAATGTGGTTCAGGTGGAATTTAGATTGTCTTTAAGGTAATTCATTTGTTTCTTTACTGATTTTACTGAATAGACTGCTAATGTGAATAATGTGGATCAACTAGTTTATATGTATTACCTTATCTTTTTTGAGTAGCAGAATTTCAGCGTTTTCACTCCCTGTCTGAACAAATGTAGAGGGTTAATTTGCAGGGTGCACTGCTTATTTTGCACTATGACAGTAGCCTATAGATCTATACAATAAAGTCAATAACAAATAATAGGCATCATATTTTTTATGAAAAAAAATGTATTACTGTAATTTCTGGACTATAAGCCTCACCCACTGAATTTTACAAATATTTTTATTTTTAACATAAATAAGCCGCATCTGTCTATAAGCCGCTGGTGTCTACACTAATGTACTTTACACAGGCTTTAACGAAAGACACGTTACACACGGTGTAACGGGTGAAATATGTTGCGCTTCCTTTAGGAGCATAGCGGTATTTTGGGAATAGCATGCAACTGCATTTCTCCGCTATTACTGCATATGTGTAAGACTGAGGATTATGTCCTTATTATTTTCTGATGCTGATTTCTAAGTTTCTTTGGCTAACCCGTAACGCTGTTGCCAAGAAAAATAAAAAAGCACGAGTTTTGGAAACCTGTCTGTGCTTATATGATTTCTGTTGCAACTGGAGTTAGTGAGCTCTCCCTTCACCCAGACTCAACGTTTTACGACGGCTTGTATCTAAACAGTAGCCTACCAAGAAAGTCATTGTTCACTGTCTTTCTCCTTCCTTTCACAACTATTTCTCTCGGGAGTTTATCTTTTGGCATCGTCGTGCTTCTCCCGAAACCGTGCAGCTTAGAACACAATTTCCCGTTCGGAAATTTCATTGGTCTAATGTTATGTCGCTCAGTTTTTTGGCTTGAAGTTTGTGAAACAGCAAAAAACCTGAGAAAAATTCATAAATTTGCTTCGTTGTTTAAGCCGCGGGGTTCAAAACGTGGGAAAAAAGTAGTGGCTTTTAGTCCGAAAAATACAGTATACAGAATGTGTTCAGATTTTATTTTCAAAACCTGATAAACTGAATGAATACTTCTGCAGATTTACACTTCAAAACAAAAATTGGCCATACTGAAATTTAATTTGAGCCTATTTTTGGTACAACTGGTGTTTTAGGAACACTTTTTTATTGTTGAGTGTGGTTTAAATTATGCCACAACCACTTTACAGCCTCGGATCAAAATAGGAATCAACTGCTACCTGTCAAGAATTGTAGTGAAAATAGTTTGAACGTGCAGTCAGCCCATGAGAGCCTTCATCTGCAAGCATTTTACACTGAATTTATAAGTAATTAAGTACGAGATCTGCGTAGCGAACTAATCTGTGACTCCGTGTATAATATTATAAGATTGCTATAATGTATCTTCAATATTTTAGGATGCGCACTTACTGGTAAGCCTCATCAAATCAAGGACTATTAAAGTTTAACTTGAAACCAATAAAGCTGTTAAAAAGAATAAACACTTCTTTATTATGATGTTTAATATTTGCTTCCTCTTATTTCATAGTGTCTTTTCCTCTATTCCTGGATATGATCTGTTCCTTTTATTTTCAAGTTAAAGAACTTGTTCAAATGCTTTGTAATTACAGGAAGAGTGTTATGTTATTTCAAATAATGACCCACCGTCTCTGCCTGAAGCCCATATCATTACAGAGCAATTTAATTTAAATCACATCTGATAGCTAAATAATTACAGTTCCATTATGGTTTTAATAACACGGCCATTAACATGGATCTCTGTTCATAATAAAGGGCAAGCAAAATTTACCTTTTATATTATATCTATTTGTCATAAGTGCCACGGCTGATGTCTGTTGTATACACAGTATATTGAACATCCTAATAACTCTCTCCTTAAAACGAGCCATCTTAGATGTGGCTCTCGGAATATTTTTATTGCCGTTGTTGAGGATATGAAAGCCACCGTTTTTTTTTTGGTTTTTTTTTAATAGCCTGTCTGCTGCGTTCGCATCAATCACACACAAAGTCGCCCGGTTTCAACTTCAGCCTCAAAGCTAACTGAGTTATGGCACTACGAGAACGAGTCGAAGTTTGAAAATGTGATAGAAAGCAATTGAATTTCTCAGAGTCAGAACTCGCACGGATGTGAATCAATGGCATTAATTACTGCATTTTTATTTATAGCTGGGTCAAACTGAAGAGGATGATCGGCATGTGCTGCATTATTTTCACTCCGTAACTGAAATAACAAAATAATATGCATGTTATTGTGTTTTATTGAGATTTTTCACCTTGTTGGATTTGGAATATGTGCATGTGTGGAGGATTGTGTATTGTAGAGAGAGAGAAAGAAAGGAGAGAGAGAGAGAGAGAGAGAGAGAGAGAGAGAGAGAATTCTTTGAAATCAATGATTTGCTCTTAGTTTGTAAGTGAATTTAGTTTCTGAAATTGAAGAAAAAATACTATATGTCTTACTTTTTTTAAACCAATTACAGATTGCCTCAAATGGAACAAAACAAAAGATGACTCTAGTGACAAACAATAGAGCAAAATTCAGGTGACTCTCAGACATCCTGAAGTGATATGATTCAATGAACAGCTTGGTTTAGCTAGCTATGTAAGTATAAGGACTTTTGAGAGCACAATCTATGTTGAGCTAGCTAACAATACGATGTTTAGACAATAAGAAGACTGATCCCTGGATAACATGATAGTCTTTCCGTATAACAGGCATAACTTGATAGCACCCTTATATGCACTGCTGAACACAAATACACTCCTGAGAGCTTTTATGCCACCATTTATTAATATACTTTTACTGCTGTAAACTGGGTGAAAATAGAAATTCACTTAAATAGTCGTCTTGCATGCAAACAAATGCTTGATGTACAGCTCATTTGGCAAGTATTCACAGCGCTTTACTTTTTCCACATTTTGTCATGTTACAGCCTTATTCTGAAATGGAACAAATTCATTATTTTCTATAAAATTCTACAAACAATACCCCATAATGACAACATTAAAGAAGTTTCTTTGAAATCTTTGCAAATTTATTACAAATATATATATTTTTTTAGATCACATGTATATAAGTATTCACAGCCTTTGCCATGACACTCAAAATTGAGCTCAGGTACACCCTTTTCCCACCAATCATCCTTGAGATGTTTCTACAACTTGATTGGAGTCCACCTGTGGTGAAATCAGTTAATTGGACATGATATGAAGGCACACACCAGAGTTTATAAGGTCCCACAGTTAACAGTGTATGTCAGAGAAGGAACCAAGCCATAAAGTCCAAAGAAATGTCTGTAGACCTCCGAAACAGGATTGGATTGAAGCACAGATCTGGGCAAGCGTACAGAAAAATTTCTGCAGCTTTTAAAGTCCTGATAAGCACAGTGGCCTCTTTAATCCGTAAATTGAAGAAGTTTGGAACGACGAGGACTCTTCCTAGAACGGGTGACGTGGCCAAAATAAGTGATCAGGGAGCCTTTGTCAGGGAGGTGACCAAGAATCTGATAGTCACTCTGAAAGAGCTAGATGCATTTCTCTGTGCAGAGAGGAGAACCTTCCAGAACAACAAACATCTCTGCAAAACTCCACCAATCAGGCATGTATGGTAGAGCGGCCAGACGGAAGCCACTCCTCATTAAAAGGCACATAAAGGCCTGCCTAAAGTTTGCCAAAGACTCTCAGACCATGACAAACACTTTTTGAGCTCTTTGGCTTGAATGCCAAGCATCATGTCTGGAGCAAACCAGGCACTGCTCATCCCCTGGCCAATACCATCCCTACAGTGAAGCATGGTGGAGGCAGAATCATGCTGCGGGGATGTTTTTTAGTGGCAGGCACTGGGAGACCATCAGGATCGAGGGAAAGATAATCAATGTACAGAGACATCCTTGATGAAAACTTGCTCCAGAGCACTCTGGATCTCAGACTACTGCGACGGTTCTTCTTTGACCAGGACAAAGACCTTAATCACACAGCTAAGATAACAAAGGAGTAGCTACCAGACTCTGTGAATGTCCTTGAGTGGTCCAGCCAGAGCCCAGGCTTAAACCAAAATGAACATCTCTGGAGAGATCTAAAAATGGCTGTGCACATGTTTTTAAACCATTAAAAACTTTCTGTTTTCGTGTTATGGGTTTGGGTCATTTTATTTTGCCCAGTGCTGTAGGAATGACGTGCACAATTTTCACTGTCGCAATATTTGCTGTATTAGAGCAAATGAGATGTTTGTTTACATGTTTGGCAAATACAGCTTTATATCCATTCCTATGAATATTTAGCAGCATTATTTAGCTAGTTACACATGCATAAGAATTATCACCTAACGAAGTAAAATGAAAATTAAAACACACTTCTAAATTGTGTTAAAAAATTATATATTATAATTATATTTAGTCAGAATTCTAATACAAGAGGCATTCATTAGGGTCTCATGTAAACCATATCTTGCTGGAGCTGGTTTTGTGCACAAGGGCATTGTCATGCTGGAGGAGGTTTAGGTCTCCTAGTTCAAGTGAAGATACATTTTGATGCTATTGCATCCTCACATCCTAAACACAAAACCCTATACAGTTGTGTACCTTCAACTTTAAGGTAATAGTTTGGGGAAAAATCACATATGGTTGAAAAAGTCTAATGTCTAATTTATAATTATGTTCATAAATTAAAAACAAAAATCTCAACAGGTAGCTAGCAAATTAGCAACTAGATTGTCATTGGTCACTGGAGAATATTAATTAAACATAAAAAGCTAGTCAGCTAACTACACTAATACGTAATTTTATATTTGTTGGCTGACTAGCTATTAATATATACTTTATTGCATATGCTATTCTAATGAAAGAGCCTTTCATTAGAATAGGTTATGTAGCATAAACACCTAGCTTATTTGCATAGTATTTTTATCTGCCTATCTACGTGCTATTTTTGGTACTTGCAAGCTTGTGTGCAGATATTTTAATCTTGCGCATATTGTTTGAAATAACGTAACAAAAAAGTTATTTTAAATCTAAAAACTGCTTTTTTTTGGGGATCAAAAATAAATACACTACAACATGGGACTGTTACTGGAGCACATTAGCTAAGCTGGGCAGTGAATAGCTGGCTGCTTATCTACATTACTTCTAGTTAAGCATATCATTTATTGTAGTATATTATTTATTATAAATAATTGTGCAAATTCTGAATTGTTCGTTGGCTAGTTATTTATGTATACCTAATGGTTTCAGAAAATATTTGATTACATGTAAATAAACTATTGCTATGTAAATGTGATGAGAGAGATACATATTTTATGGTGATGTGTCTGATACGTAATAATTAAGTGTCATGTAATACAAGTGGAAGCAGATGCAGATTAATTTATTATAGTGCAACCATACGAGATAAACAGTAACCAACAAAAATGGCAAAAAAAATTAAATAAAAATTTAGATGGCGAAACCTAAAGCAAGGAAGCATCTAGAAAGAACAACCATGAAGGACAAAATGGTGTACTGTGGGTGAGAATCCTGTACATGTGATAATACAGGGACATGCGACATGTGACTAGGCCATGGGAAATGTACTGATTAAGGGGAAATATTATCCTATGGCTTTATCCTGACAAACAGCTCCTCCATTTGTCCAGAAAGAGGAGAATTGTTTATTTACACATGTATAGTGTATCACAACGGAGTATTTATTGTATGACTTCAGTGTGTGTTTTGTTGTGTATAGATTAACATATCAACACGTACAAATGATCATCTCTACATACACACTGAAGCTTTTAAATACAGAGTGGAATTTGATCACATTTTCGCCTCAAAGTTTCCTTCATTAGGGAATTCAAAAAGTAGATGAGGTTGCAGTATGCACGGTAATTCAAAGCAAGCGGCCCCAAAAGTCTTTATTCAGAAATGTTTGCTGTAATAAAATTTCAGCGCACGCCACGCTCCATCTCTCCATCCATCATTCTGCTTTAACTCAGGCTTGACAAATTGAAACGCTCACAAGCCATTTGTGCGGCGCCTCACCCCACCCCGTTCCCAAAATTTACAAACAGCCGTCACTTTGCATGCTCATCATTTTTAGACAGACTCAGGATACAAAATATATTTAATCAGCTCGTTGCATCGTATCCAGAGGCCATATTCTAATCCGATCTTCAGATTTCGGTTTCTCCGTACACATTATTAATGTCAGAATCTCTGTTACACATAGTGCAAAACTCTCAGAAGTTTTGCCTTGAGGGGAAACAGTGTTTTAGTATTCGATTAGCCTGGCAAGGGCATTAAAGATTCAAGCTTCCTTTCAAAAATTCAAGGTCAAGTACACAGGAGTATTTGCATATGAGAGGTGGCATGTAAAAACACACCAGGACTTACAGGCAAAACTGTATCTTCATATGAAATACATTTTTTTATATGTGGCGTATTATAGTAATATATATATATATATATATATATATATATATATATATATATATATATATATATATATATATATATATATATAATAAATTAATAAATATATATATATATATATATATATATATATATATATATATATATATATATATATGTATATATATATATACACATATATATACATATATATATATATTTAATAATTTATTTCACCCAAAGTTAAATATTTTTACAAAACACAACTGTTTCATGCGCACCCAACAATTATTAATCTTATGTTAATTATGGCAAACTCAGTAGGAGTAAGACAGAATACATGTGTGTGAATGAGAGGGAGGGCAGTGGAGTGGTCCGGTTGCAGGGAGAAGAGCTTCAGAAGGTGGAGGAATTCAGGTACCTGGGGTCAACAGTGCAAAGTAATGGAGAGTGTGTTAGAGAAGTGAAGAAAAGAGTGCAGGCAGGGTGGAGTGGGTGGAGAAGAGTGACAGGAGTGATTTGTGATAGTAGGGTATCTGCAAAATTGAAAGGGAAGGTTTATAGGACTGTGGTGAGACCTGCGATGTTGTATGGTTTAGAGACAGTGGCATTGAGTAAAAGACAGGAGGTGGAGCTGGAGGTAGCAGAGCTGAAGATGTTGAGGTTTTCGTTGGGAGTGACGAGGATGGATAAGATTAGAAATGAGTTTATTAGAGGGACAGCGCATGTAGGATGTTTTGGTGACAAGGTGAGGGAGGCGAGATTGAGATGGTTTGGACATGTGCAGAGGAGGGACATGAATTATATTGGTAGAAGAATGCTGAGGATGGAGCCACCAGGTAGGAGGAAAAGAGGAAGGCCAAGAAGGAGGTTCATGGATGTGGTGAGGGAAGACATGCAGGTGGTTGGTGTGGGAGAGGCAGATGTAGAGGACAGGGTGGTATGGAGACGGATGATCCGCTGTGGCGACCCCTAATGGGAGCAGCCGAAAGAAGAAGAAGAAGATGTTAATTATGGCAAAGTTGGACATGTTTCCAGCCAAAGAATCATTTTTTTTTCTTAGAAATATATATATATATATATATATATGAGAGATGAGAGAGGCCTGTAATTTTCATCATAGGTACACTTTAACTATGAGAGACAAAACGTGAAAAAAAAAATCCACAAAATCACATTGTCTGATTTTTTTAAGAATTTATTTGCAAATTATGGTGGAAATAAGTATTTGGTTACCTACAAAAAAGCTAGATTTCTGGCTTTCACAGACCTCTAACTTCTTCTTTAAGAGGCTTCTCTGTTCTCCACTATACTGTATATATACGTGTATATATACACGTATATATACAGTACAGACCAAAAGTTTGGCCACACCTTCTCATTCAAAGAGCTTTCTTTATTTTCATGACTATGAAATTGTAGAGTCACACTGAAGGCATCAAGGGCTATTTGACCAAGAAGGAGAGTGATGGGGTGCTGTGCCAGATGACCTGGCCTCCACAGTCACCGGACTTGAACCCAATCGAGATGGTTTAGGGGTGAGCTGGACCGCAGAGTGAAGGCAAAAGGGCCAACAAGTGCCAAGCATCTCTCGGGGAACTCCTTCAAGACTGTTGGAAGACCATTTCAGGTGACTACCTCTTGAAGCTCTTCAAGAGAATGCCAAGAGTGTGCAAAGCAGTAATCAAAGCAAAAGGTGGCTACTTCGAAGAACCTAGAATATGACATTTTTCAGTTGTTTCACACTTTTTTGTTATGTATATAATTCCATATATAATTCCACATGTGTTAATTCATAGTTTTGATGCCTTCAGTGTGAATCTACAATTTTCATAGTCATGAAAATAAAGAAAACTCTTTGAATGAGAAGGTGTGTCCAAACTTTTGGTCTATTCTGACCACGTTTGCGATTCCATCATGGACAGCAGGTTAGAACAAAGAGCAAACATAAAATTCTGTGGAAAACTGGGCAAATCTGCCACACTGATTTTGACATTATTCAGCAAGTTTACGGCAATGCTTCAATGAGCCGTTTAATGTGTTTTGAGTGTCACGCGCACTTGTGTGCCATTGTCTATGTGTCATATCGAACAGTCAATCCTCATGCATGATTTGAACATGCGCCGTTGCTGCCAAGTTCATCCCTAGGCTGCTGACCCAGGAGCAGAAGGAACACCATGTCAAAGTCTGTCAAGAACTCCGTCAGCTTTGCCATGGATGGCCTGTCCTTCATGACGAGGATCATTACCAGTGCGGAAACTTTGTTGTATAACCGTGAGATGAAGCAACAGTCTTCGCAGTGGAAGTGGCCATCATCTCCTTGATCAGAAAAGGCGAGGCAGGTCTGTAGCTTGACCAATTCACAGTATATGCATTGAGAATTCGTACCCAGGTGCTACACTGTCAGTAGTGAGTTCTACTGCCAGGTTTTAAGGTGTTTGAGGGATGACATTTAGTGAAAGTGATCAGATCTGTGGCACACTAGTCTCAAAACTGCAAAAACACATTACACAGAGCATTAAGAAAAAGGTGCATACATTACCATTTGCAATCCTGTCTTCCTTTGCATAACACTAAAACCAGAACGTATAGAAAAATAACTTTTGGTCTTCCTGACACTTGAACTATAATGATGTTCATTAAAGGCTAAAAGGCTTTTGCCATTACAATTCTTCTGTTTTTAACCACTGAAAAAGTGTTCTTTAGTTTGTTTAATTTCATTTTTTTTGCTAGCTGCTGTCAGAGAATGTGGATATCTACAGTAGTTGACAGATACTGTTATAAAATAGAAAAAAACAGCAGAGTTTTCCAAAATGTCATTTTTCTCCTATTATATCTATTTTCAGTCTTAGATACAGAAAGATGGGTTGAATGGAGATTGTGCCTTATATAACAAATCTATGGCATCACCACTCCTACTGCTGCATGCTGTCCACCCAAATGCATGAGGAGTGTTACTTTATCTTTACACAAATCTCACTATACAGGTCATGTTGTCATTTTACTTTGTAAATTTCCTTACAACGCCCTTAAATCATCTCTGGCTACAGATGTTTACAGCTGCGATCCTGTATGAGCACCCACTATGTGCCAAAGTTAACCAATGTAACCTACCTTAACCCTCAACTCTTCAGTTGTAGGTCACTCTGAATAAGGGCATCGGCCAAATGGCATACATTTGAATGTAAACGCTCATCTTTGTTTGGTTTCGTTGGATATCTGTTACAATGCACACTACTATTCTGGTATTTCTTTGCTTGGTTTAGTCATACCCAGGTAATGCCTGTTTGCAGATTGCCAGATTTTATTCCCAAATATGGTTTTCTAAACATTGCCAAGCCCACTCACTTTGTTTGAGTTGCATTCCTTAGGCTGCTTGTCATGCCAGCTGATCAGATACGTTGGGTAAGGTACTTTCATTTTCATTCATATCTAATCCATGTAATTACTCGACTGGAAATGCTATAAATTGCACATTGGTTCGGGCCAACTTTATACACAGTCACTGCTAATTAAAGATCGTGTTAGTGCGAGCCATGACCACTCTGAATCTGATAGTGTCTGAAGAGATTTTCTTGCCGGAACTGAACACCAGCGTTAATCCGAAGTGCTGAGATGAGCTTTGGGAAACAGGTGACTCACAATGTAGTGAACAGGGCCACCTAAATTAAATTAATGGCAGAGGGAAATCAAGTGAGTGCGTCGCCCCCCCAAATCAAATTGCCAATTCGGCACAAATGAGTTTTAAAGTCAAAGTTGTAATTGATAGCGAAACACAGGACGAGGCGGCAGATCTGACAATATGATCTAGCATGCGCACTCGCTAATTTCATTTGAGACTCTGTTGTCTTGATTAAATATTAACGGAGTGCGAATAGGAAATTTCCCATTGGTGGCCATGTATTTATGGGGGGCATGGAGGGGTGATGGGCAGTGAAGATATGAACCGAATTTAAATGGCCTCTGGGTGGATGAATAAATTGTGTTTGAGGTTGTGGTTTATGAGTTAAGGGAAAAAAAAACAATGTCTGGAATGATGTTCAGAAGGAATATATTTTTTTCAAATATTATTTCCAGACGGAAATCTCTGAAGTCTTTTATATTGATGGAAAGTCAATACGCAAATAAATGTTATACAAGCTATGGAAACACCCACTAGAATTAAATAACACAAAAAATTCAATAAATAACTTATTTTTAGCTATACCAGGCCCTCAGCATGACTTTTTGGTTAAAGTTAATATGACTGGCTTTGTTTAATATTCTACAGAAATCTATACAATACTACAATAGGCAGAAATTGTATTTTAATTACATGGCTCAGATAAAATGAACTCCTCAAGGAGTTGTTTCTGACTGTATAAAAGACTAGTTAACCCTGACTTTCAAAACATTTATCATATTTTAGAGCTACAGGGTTTGGCATGTTTCTTTTATAAGGCCTATAAATATGCAATATGTCAAGATGCTGATTATAATTAAATAAATCTATAGACACTATAACACATGGAATTCTTCTTCCTTTAAATATCTGTTTTACAGACTCAATATTAATTATTTGACTTTTTAGACATATTATGGCCAAATATTATCTTTATTTTTATCTCTGCTACTTCCTTTCTTTAGTCCTTCAGCTACTGTAGCTGGTTAGCCAGCTCATGTTGAATTGTATTTCATGTTGATCCAGTAAAATGTTCACCCCTTCTTGCTCTATCAATCTTTACTGGAGAAGATTTTAGATTTTCAACACAAAAAAAATCTGAAGTTTCTGAAAGGCATTGTTTGCCATGTCTGCTGATGATGTTTAGTACACTACACATAAATACTGTAGGAACTGTTCCAAACAAGGAAGAGGAAAATTACTCACTGTAGGAGATGCAGACCAGCGGAGTGATGCACACATTAAACCATCCCAGTGAGGTTTTGTTAGAAATAAACACTCTTGAAATTGTCCACCTCTTAATACCACCACAATCACGTCGCAAGTATAAAAACCATTAAAACTATACAAAAAACGCAATTTAACAACGCGTGGCATTAAAAAGAGACATTTTGCATATTAGATGTGAATACCATTTTAAGTAAAGCAAACTCCAAACCTCTACACCACAACCACAACTGTTCCACCTACATCATCTGGAGCAGATCAGAATGAATATTTGTCTAATAACATGACAAAACATAAAGATTTTCATAATGCATACTCATATTGCATATTTACATAATTTGCAATGCTCCTCAGAGGCAGTCATCCAGTGGTACTGCTCGTATTTGCTGGTCTGGTAATGGTGAACAAACCCTTTCCTGGGCTGAGACAAGCCAGCTAGCTTTGGGGTTGTCCAACCTCTCCTCACGATGTCTAGCTTTTCTAAAAAAGTCCGCCTTGAAAAAATGTTTTTTAAGTATGTCCGAGACAGAATCAATTTCTGTTCCTCTGTCAGCCATTGTGACATAAAAAGTCCAATTTAGATGTTTTAATGTGTGCAGATCGCTACAATCGTGTTTTGCTAGTCGATCTTGGTTTTAACAATTTCCCTCTGATCCACCAATCAGAGACCGAAAAATAGTGACGCTATTCTGGGCCAGCTAGCTGGCCTTGTGAGGCGAACTTGCACACTTCACACTGCACACTGTATTCAAAGTGTATTATGGACAAAATTCTGTTAAATTCAGCTTTGTTTGTAGAGCACTTTTATTAATGTGCATTGTCCTTTACAGCAGTGGTCCCCACAATGTTTTATTTTGGAAAATTACTGGATTCTCTCTGCCACATCTGTCTATGACTCACTCTTGATGCATGTCAAGATGCCTCGGTCACATGTCTTACCTCCATCCGCTACCCTCTTAAAGGGGCTGCCCTGGCCGCTAACATAATACATTACAGCTAAATTGAAACCCCCAAGCTAGCAAAATAAAAAAAAAATTTATTTAACCCTAATGAGCAAACCAGTGGTGAGAGTGGCAAGGACGAACTCCCTCAGACATTCGGTGGCACAGAATGTAAGTATATAATAATAATAATAATAATAATAATAATAATAATAATAATAATAATAATAATATAACCCTGCTTCCAAAAAAGTTTGGACACTGTGCAAAATGTAAATTAAAACAGAATGCACTGATTTGCAAATCCTTTGTAGTAGAAGAGTCCACGTGCTGAACTGGAATGCCTGCAGTCTAGACCTTTCATCATTCAAAAACATTTGGCGAATCATGAAATAAAAATGTAACAGAGGACACCAAGAAATGTTGAGCAGCTAGAATCTGTATCAGACACGTATGGGAAAGCATTCCTCTCCACAAAAGCTTTAGAAACTGGTCTCCTCAGTTCCCAGATGTATTCAGACAGAAGACGTGATGCTACTCAGTGGTAAACATGGCCCTGTCCAAACTTTTTTTAAAATTGCATCCATCAAAATTAAAATGGTATATATTCTCAGTTTAAACATCTGGTTTTCTATGTTCTGTTTGAAATAAAATATGGGTTTATTAAATTTGCTAATTTACATGTGTTGGTTTGTAATAATAATAATAATAATAATAATAATAATAATAATAATAATAATAATAATGAAATAATAATAATGAAGCAAAATAAGCAAATAGTGATTATTATATTCTTATTATCATTATTACTATTAATATTATTATAATAATTATTATTATTATTATTGCACATCAATTACATACAGTTTAAATACCTGTTTTTCTTGTAGTGTATTTTATGTACAGTGTAAAGTCTATGTGGTGTGTATGTGTATGTGACACTAACACTGACAGAGAAGCGAGTGAGTGTGTGAGAGAAAGAGAGAGAGAGATATGACATTATGGAGTGAAGTTGTTCTTTTTGAAGGTGGTAATTTCCCCAGCGTTGTCCAGCTGTGCGCGGTCTGCGAGTATGTGTGCTCAGTGTGAGTGTGTATACTACAGACACTTCAACTGACTCTTTGAAGTCTGTTTACCGCAGAGGAACCGTGCAGCGCACACAAGAATGCCAACCACCGACACCTGGCATGTAAGGATCTATAATAATTCCGTCTGCAAATGTCACCGAGATTTGTCCTTTCTTGTCTTCGTGAGCTGTGACAGTTCGGTTTGAGGTACTGCACTCTCCACGTTAGGAATGCGTAGTCAGGTGAAAAGCACCAACTTGAGCCAATCTTCTTGTTTATTTACATCTTCAAATTCTTGATACTCGTTATTCTTCGAACATCTGTATGTACTGTCCAACATATTCTGAAAAAAAATTATCCATGAATATATTCAAAAAAAACGTGATAAAAATACTGTGATGTTCTCTGTTGGTCAGCGGGTGGGTCCACCATGATTGAGTTTGTGTTTGGTTTGCATTGCATAGCATCAAAGAAAAAACAACACCTCAGGACCAGGATCAGCTGTGTGCCTACATCTGAAGGACAAAGGATAAAAAGGTACACATTTTGGACAGAGAAGACAGAGAGCTTGAGAGAAGAATGAAGGATGCCATCTATGTCCAGATGGAAAATCCTTCTCTCAACAGAGGTCGAGGGCTTCTGTTTTTACCGATGCTCTTTAATCCATCCCCAAGAAGATTAATTCCTCTTCATCAGTCCACCAGAAAAGCCACACCTAAGGACCTGCCCCATCTACACTGACATTTGCAGTCACCCCCCCCTATGTTTCTATACACTTTCCCCTTACTCTCTGTCTCTGGGGTAGTTACATCCTAATGACTCCCTTTACCCCTGACACCCACTTCCCCAGGGAGTGGAGGATCCTTGACCCTGGAGCATACAAATTGCCAACTTGTATAAGTAGCAAAATGTTTCGATCCAACCAGCAAGTCCATTTGAGATGACTTCCAAATAACTGCACCTGGATGACTGAGAATATTTACAGACACATTGCTGCAGCATATGTACATGTCATTAAAGAAACACAATCCAGGTTGAAGAAATACATTCCAGATCCATAGTCAATGAAAAGTGTTTTGTTTTAATGCAGAATTTGGTACAATCATTTCTGAAAGAGAGAATGTCAGGTGTAAATCTGCAGAGATGTGCTGCAAAATTTCTAAAAGTGATGACAAGGCAAAGCTGAACAAAAACAGTGCATCATTATCCTGCTGGATGCAGGGTCTAGCATCCTGCCTTCTTCTAAATGAGCTGCATCTCCCCCAAACAATCACCAATTTACGTTTGATTTGTAGTTAGTCGACGGTGCCTCATTACCATATTATTTAGCTAACGTTCCACGTGCTTTGAAATATCGCTTTCATAAGTCACGGGTAAAACAATGTACACAGACAGTTAGAGGTTTACAGTCACCAAGCATCCATCTGTTCTGTTCAGGGCTAGGTTTATGTTCCACTATCACTCCGCTCCTTTGGGTAATAAAGGCTTTATCTAGCAAATGGGTTTGATTCTCATGATTCTAACATGGTGTCTGCTTTGTTAAATATCATATCTGCTATAACTTAGGAGGCAAGCAGGTGTAGTCCCTATTACGGTTCTTCCAAAAAGTCTATGAGGTCAAAACATGGCAGGATTTTAAATAGTGGACAGATGATTCAAATGAACAGATTTAATAATAAAACATTAAATTCTAATTAAATAATATTTTTTTAAATAATTTTATCAATAAAGAGGGGTCCTACTATTTATTATATACAGTAGACTTTTTTAAACATCCCATTCCTCGTTTAGCCCACATGTGTTGAAAATTGTGGAGTGTGCTTGTGGAGATTTGTGCTCATTCTTGTACAAGGACATTAGTGAAGAGGGTGAGGAGGCCTGGGAGGCCTACAGCCAGCATTGGGTTGAGGTCCTAGCTCTGTAGCAGGCTTCTCAAGAAAGCCAAACTTGGAGTTCTTGGAGCTCACTGGAACAGAATTGGGTCTCGAAGTGAAAGAATATTTAGTGATACAGCATCCAAATACACTTGATAGACTAAACAATGAATATACAGTTTGGGAAAATATTAAACTTTTCATGTTCCTAACAAATTAAACAAATACATTCATCAGTGCCACTATTTTCACATTTACTTTTGTTGCCTGAAACTGTGTGGGGAAACATCTAGAAACTCACTTATTTGAAGGGACACTCGTACAGTATAGTCATTTTCAGCTACAAAGGTATGCTCTTGATCATGATTAAAATATAATAAATAATATTAACAAGCTAACAAATGTCTGGGTGTAAATTTATTTCCAAAAAATATCTTCATAGATTTTTTTTTTTCCCCTCAAAGATTTGTTTTTCGGCCTCATGATGATTAGGGGCTATTGAGGGCCTGATAACAAGTTCAGCAATAAAACCTGGAAAACAGTGAGAGAGCTAAAGTGGTTTATTCTTGCCAATTTCCTGACCAATTCATTGCTTTTAAGACCCTAAAAAGCTTCCCTTTGCCATCTGAGCTGTCTTTTTCCCAGGAGTGTATAGCATACAGGCTGTACATCATTTATAAAACAGGCTGAAGTATACATATATTCTATATAGATTATACCCAGTTTATTATATAGACGAATTATAATGGAAAAAACATGAACTCCAATAAGCGATAAATGGTTCTAAATCACACATATATTTTGTTTCGACAATACACTCCTGGAGCTGGTCACACACTGGCTTTAGACAAGTATTAAATTGCACAATACATCTACTGCCTCAGTCCACACAAATGGCATCCCCTGCATTTCATTGAACATACAGTAAAACATTTTTCTTCCTATTTCTAAGACTTAGGACTGTTGAAATTATTTCTACTTTTATCAATCATCTGACTTTAATTTGCCTGTGCGCATTCGCAGACCTATTTTGATAACCTGCCATTACTTACTTTTGAAACCGAGCCGCTCAGCCCTGACTGCCGAACACGCCGGGAAAAATGAATCAAACTTACAGGCTGTATTTTCAAGTAATACATCAGTCACTTACCACAAAAAAGTAGCACTCATGCTAACTCAAAGTGAAAATGAGCCCTTGTCCTACAGCAAAAGTACTTTTCAATGAAAAATCCTGATCAACTATATAATTTTGAAAGGTTGAATTTAGGCTTGTACCAAGTGTCTGTGATTATAGGGACTCACTGTTTAAAGGCCAATTTATTTGAGCTCTTTAGTGCTTGTCCATCTCATTTTATATTTATATGCTATGTCTTTAATAAGAAATGTGAAAGTATCTTTCTTCAAAAATTTTGATGGCTTTATACGAGTCTGTCCAAAACTAAGGCAGCTTAAAACTTAAGGAAATAATAACAAGAAGAATTTGCCTGTGATAAGAAATGTCTTGTCACAGTCTTTATCATTTCACATCAGAGACTGAATCCACAGTCTGCTGTGTTTTTTGTAGGGTGATGTAACTATGAAAAGGAAGAAATTATTTGATTTTACTGCTGCTTTATGAAAACGACCATATCCTGTAAAATTGAAGAGCAAATTATACACGTTTAAAAAGGGCTGCACTGGTTACTACAATCATCCAGAATAGTTGTTTAAAATGATTTTAATTGTTTTTAAAGTTTTTAATGGCCTACCACTTGTGAATCTTACAGAATGTATATTTTATCTACCAAGTAAACTTTCCCAATGATTAGCTTTATGTATGTATCTTTCCATCTGTCTGTCTGTCTGTCTGTCTGTCTGTCTGTCTGTCTGTCTGTCTGTCTAAAGTTAAAGACAGTTAAAAAGCTAAAGACTTTTAGTGTTTAACTGTTTTACATGTTAGGTAAAAAAACTAGGTAAAAGACAAAAAAACACAAAAACTGGACTGTAAATGACTAAAAGAGAGTTTGATGAGACAGATGAGTCCAAATTTGACATTTTTGTCTCTATCTGCAGAACTTGTTTAAGATGAAGCACAAGGGAAAACACTGCCTCACCTGCATGTTTGACTGTTGGAATCCGAGTGAAAGGAACACTGAATCAACATGGGTACCATTCCATAATTCAACACAATGCATTTTCGTCTGGACTACAGTTGGAACTAACTTCACTATTCAACAAAACAATAACCGAAGCATGCAACTAAGCTCTGTTAAAGTTATTTAGAGAGCAAACAGTCAGCTGGTGTGTTATCTATCATTTAATGGCCTGCCCAGTAACTGCACCTAAATCCTATTGAACTGTTCTAGGATGAACTGGATCACAAGATCAGAAAGAAATCTTCAACTAGTGAAGAACACATTTTGCAAGTTTAATAAGTGGCATTGCCAAGTACATGTCTCACTTCAAAGTTTTTGCTTTCATTATGTTGCATACACCTCTGTCTTTGTTCTTTTGTATAATAGGAACAAAACCTGCAAATATGAGCCTATTGCTCAAATAGTTTTGATCACACTTTTCATTTCTCACATACACAACATATGTCAGGTGGCATGAAAAAAAGTTAACTAGATATATATATACTATATATATATTGTGTAGAAAATTCCAAGCTCTAGCCTTTGGAGTTCTTCTGGTTGAAGGCATAAATGGCCTGTGGGAAGGAGCTCCATTTTATTCTCTTGAGGAAGTTAGTACACTAACAGCTACAGAAAGAAGAGTCTATTGTTTAGATGGCTGAGGTCCTTTATTACTTTCATGTGAGCTGGTGTAATGGTACAGTCACTTGATTGTAGCACCAACTAGAAAGCCTTCAATTCCTGCTTGGTCAAACTAGCTGTGATGCTTCCCATCAGAATGTTGTTTCTGGCACAGGTTTAAAAGTATCTGGGCATCAGCACAAGTAGCTGACTGGCCGTATTTTTTCACCAATGTGTTAATATGAGAGTAGTATGATGTTTAATGTGAACAGCAATGTAACTGACCACTCTCTCCGATGGGTTTCGGTTGGTCTAAGGTGGTGCTAGCTTCTTTCCACTATTAAATACTTTGTGTTGCTAACATTCAGGAGAAAGTTGTTATCCTAGCATCAGTATCACCAGGCTTTTAATTTTCCCCTGGTAATTCTTTATATCATTATCAGAGATCAGGCTCCATTTGCTTGTTTTTCTCACTTCTTTACACTCAAACATAATTTAGTTGCAAGCATGCACAGCTAATGTTGCAAGTCTTTAACCCATAAAATTAAAACTGCTAGCCTTGCTAATAACCATGTTATTTGTCCACAGCAGATAAAACTGCTGTCTGTGTAAAGCAATATAATCTGCTGTTTTGTTTTTTTTCTACACTGCTAACACAGACCCTGTACACACATTACCCGGAGCAGCTGTTTTGTCTGCTGCTGACTCGGCTAATTATCGTAATTAGCTAAATGTGCCTCAGTTCAAATTTTAGCCTGCAATGGGAGTTGGCGTTTCATCTTATGAAAACCACGTCACTGCCTGGATATTAATTTTTTAAGTTATGAGCTAAGGAAGTAAATGTTTCAAGATATGCATTAATGTAAGATAGAAACTTGATGGAGAAAAAAAATGATTTCTGCTTTATTTGTGTCTTAATGTCTACCCAATTAGTTAATGGCTAAGACACTTTAAAGCATATTAGAGATGCTCTGAGGACGCCCTTACTTTCAGACACCTTTCTCAGACAAGTATGCAAAGGTATTTATTGCCTAATTTCCCTTGTGAGGAGACAGGTGTTAGGTGCTCATTGAGCGCCTGCAAACGTGTGGACATGAAGCCGCTGAAAGGTCACACTAAAATAAATCTTCACGAGAACAAGTTGTCTCTCCACAGTCTAGACAGAAGTCGAAAAAGTTCTTATGAAGTAGAACACAGCAGATTAGCAATTCTAACTGAACTCAAAACAAAAACTGTCCATGATTCTCTTCATCCTTAATAGCTGAGGATGGTACAGATACGGTATAAATCTATCATTTTAATGAAAAGAGACAACCCGATTTAATTATTAAAACTTATGCTCGCTATGTGCGATGTTATGGAATGTGGAGAAATAAAAAAGTCAAATCTCCAGCTTTCATCAGAGTTTACAGAGATTATTGGTTTATCAATCATTGCGCCTAAGCAATTCTGCAGATGCTGCATCTTTATAAATGAAATCAGAAGCAAATGGGCCTAGTTTTTATTTCAAATTTTCAAAAATTTTAAAGTTTGCTGTGTGGAATAAAGAACTAGCCGTAGAAAATACTGTATTTTGCTGCCTTTTGTTGTTAATTTAACTGAACATTTTATTTACTCACATTTACAAGATTTGGGATTAAACACCCTTATCAGAGTGACTGTTACCATAAAGTCACACAATTGCTCAGGATGTCATGCATTACATTTTCTTTCTAGCATGACAATGTGCAGAAACAAGCACCATGAAGATATAGTTTGCATGGGTTGGAGTGGAAGATCTTGATTAGCTGCTATAGATCTCTGACCTTAACATTAATGAACACCTTTGGGATTAATTGAATTTAAACAACATACAAGTTGTTTTCTATTATAATGTAGTGTAATTAATTATTTATAATGTGAATTGTCCCTTGCTTGCCTTGCTATTCCCTATTTTTTTCTTACCACTTTACATCTTGTGTGTTCACAATAAAGAAGCTTCTTTACTGCATTAACCTTCAGGACCATTCCTGGACAAGTACATCAACTGAGGACACCTTCTCATCTTTTCAAGTTGGAGGTCTTTTTCTTTGTATTGTTTTCTTTTCTGTGGGAGAGTGAAACTTCCACTGTTACGAGCTTTAGTCAACTTCAACATCAGACTACTGCAATATTTAAAAGTTTTAATTTATTTAGTTTCTTTTTTTTTTTTTTATAAACTTTTTAAATGTCCTGCTTGTGTAAGTGTTTACCTAACAGGTTAAGACATGTTGAGACATAAACTACACAATGCATAAACATAAACATATGCTGTCTCTATTCATCACAAACAAAACTATTTGAATATCAGCCATTTTGTTTTTTCCAAATTCTCAAATTCTTTACATTGTGAACAATATGCATGTATATAAGTTCAGGTTCAAGTTAAAGTTTATTTCCAAACCTCCTCACAATGGACATTGTCTTAAAAGCAGCTTTACAGAACTTAAGAATTAAAATGAATTATGTGAATTTATCCCTGAAGAGCAGCCAGGGGCGACTATGGCAAGGAAAAACTCCCTAGATGAATGAGGAAGAAACCTTAAGAGGAACCAGACTCAAAGAGAACCTATCCTAATTTGGGTGATATTAAAGGTGTGATTATAAATCGAAACACAATAACAAACACTGGAAAGTGAGAACTACCATGAGCACCAGAGTCTGTGTGATTGTGAATAATGTCCTTTCTACAGTCTTATACTGTCATTTGACGTGAAATATACAGTAGGTTTACTTGCGGGCGCTATTTTGTGTTTTGTGTATTTGTCCTACACTATCTTGTGTTGTCTCACACTGTCTTGTGTTGTCTTTGCACTGTCTCTCTTGCACTGTTTGCACCGGGTTGCACACGATGCACTTTATGTGGCAGGACACTTACTAGTCTTAGCTCTGTTTTTTTCTGTTATGTAGCACCAGGTTCTGGAGGAACATTGTCTCATTTCACTGTGTACTGTGTACAGCTATATATGGTTGAAATGCCAATAAAAGCGTCTTGATTTGACTTGATGTTGTGGAATCAGGAGCTACTGAGCATCTCATTAAATGACATTTGAGATTACCATGATCCAACACCAACTCCTCCTGCATAGCCTTTAAAATTCAAAGAGGTCCAATGCCAAACTCTACATAAATTGGGATCCAAATGGCTGGTACGTCTCAAGATGGTTCGGAATGTTTGCGGGGTCAGCATCTACTTCTTTCAAGGTCCATAATCTTCATGAGGTGGACACAAGTGGATAGTGGTAATAATATAACCCATATATTAACCTGTATATAACCAATTGTACATTATACATTGTTTTTTCAATGTACAACACTAATTATGCAGTACAAACAACAGCACATGGTTCCTTGCTATGGCAAGAATATTTGTGAGGATACACAATTTTTTTTAGAAAACATAATTTGTTATGTCACATGTTAATTGTTAATAGTGTATCAAATACAAAAGCAATTTTAAAAATCAGCTAAGTAAGCATTACTAAATCTCTAAGCAACATTACATTAACAGTCATTTATATACATTTGCATATTGTCTAATAAGGTTGTTAGGG
>JBCEWE010000453.1:9617500-9740482 GCA_039877035.1 Silurus lanzhouensis | reverse complement strand
ACAGACTGAAGTAGTTTAGGTCTTTGTTCTTTTAATTATGATTTTGGTTCACATTTAACAAAAACCCACCAATTCTCTAATTCAAAATTCTGAATCTCGAAAAATTTGAATATGGTGACATGCCAATCAGCTAATCAATACAATCATAGGGAAGACTGCTGATCTGACAGTTGTCCAGAAGACAATCATTGACACCCTTCACAAGGAGGGTAAGCCACAAACGTTCATTGCCAAAGAAGCTCGCTGTTCACAGAGTGCTCTATTCAAGCATGTTAGCAGAAAGTTGAGTGGAAGGAAAAATTGTGGAATAAAAAGATGCACAAGCAACCGAGAGAACCGCAGCTTTGAAAGGCTTGTCAAGCAAAATCGATTCAAGAAATTAGGTAAACTTCACAAGGAATGGACTGAGGCTGGTGTGCCACCAACACAGACGCATCAAGGAATTTGGCTAGAGTTGTCGTATTCCTCTTGTTAATCCACTCCTGAACCACAGACAACATCAGAGGCGTTTACATGGGCTAAAGAGAAAAAGAACTGGACTTTTGCCAGTAGTCCTAAGTCCTCTTTTCAGATGAGAGCAAGTTTTATATTTCATTTGGAAGGTCTAGAGTCTGGGGGATGAGTGGAGAAACTCATAGCCCAAGTTTCTTGAAGTCCAGTGTTAAGTTTCCACAGTCTGTGATGATTTGGGTGCAATGTCATCTGCTGATGTGGTCCTGTGTTTTTTTGAAAACCAAAGTCACTGCACCCATTTACCAAGAAACTTTAGAGCACTTTATGCTTAAAGTTAGTTAAATGACCATGGTGTTGGTGTGCTTGACTGGCCACTCTAACTCACCAGACCCAAAGCTATAGAGACTCTATGGCATATTGTCAAGAGGAAAATGAGAAACAAGAGACAAAAAAAGGCAATTGTGCTAAAGGCCACTGTCAAAGAAACCTGGGCCTTCATACCACCTAAGCAGTGCCACAGACTGATCACCTCAATGCCACGCCGAATTGAGGCAGTAATTAAAGCAAAAGGAGTCCCTAGCAAGTATTAAATACATATACATTAAAAGAACATACTTTCCAGAAGACTAAAATTTTTTTGTTTTTATTGGTCTTATGAAGTATTCAAATTTTTTGAGAACTTCATGGCAAAGAACTATCTGATGATTTGAGAATGAGAATTGTTGCTCTCCACAAAGATAAAAAGATACCATAACACCATAAACCTGAGTTACAGTACAGTGACCAGGCTCATACAGAGGCTTTCCAAGATTGCTTTCCAAGATTCCAAGATGGGTTTCACTCGGAATAAGCCTCGCAAGGGTCCATCAAAGAAGTAGAGTACTTGTGCTGTGCATCAGATGCAGAAGCTGCTTCAAAAAAAACAGATGCATGAGTGCTGCAGCATTGCTTGAGAATTTGTATGACCATACCACTGCAACTAATCAGTTTACATGGCCATCGTCTCAATAGGAAGCCACTTCTGAAGGTGGCTTACAACAGTTTGCTGAAGTCGACCTGTCTTAGAGCATAAATTACTGGAACCATGTCCTGTGGTCTAATGAGACTAAGATAAACTTGTTTGGCTCAGACGGTGTCCAGCATGTGTGACAACACCCTGGTGAGGAGTACCAAGAAAATTTTTTTGCCTACAGTCAAGCTGCTTGTACTGGGAGCTGTGGTTCATTGTGGGAAACAAGGATTCCAACAAGTTCTGTGACAATCTTAAGCAGAACATGATACCCTTCAAATACTGGGCCGAACAGCAGTTTCCAACATAACGGCCCACAAACACATCGCCAAGATGACAACTGCCTTGCTGAGGAAGCATGAAGGTGAAGATGATGGAGTGAATATGTCTCCAGACCTTAACACTTTTGAGTACCTGTAGGGCATCCTCAAGAGGAAGGTGGAGAAGTGCCATGTGTCTAACATTCAGCAGCTTTGTGATGTCAATTTGGAGGAATGGAAGTGGATCCCAGCAACAACTTGTGCAGCTCTGGTAAATTCCATGCCCAGGAGAATTAAGGCAGTGCTAAATAACAATGGTGCTCACAAAAAAATTGACTTAGGGTGTACTCAATTTGTTGCCAGATAGAAATCGCTGGAAGAAAGAGAGTCGGGCAAAAGTTCACCAAGCAGAGCTCTTTATTTACCTTTATTTTCACCCCTGCACTTTCCTATTCAGTACTCACCCTGGGCTCACCCACAGTCTCACAGTTTCCACTTGATGTTCACCGGCGTGATGTGTCTCTCCTCTTTATTGGCTTTGCCGGACTGAAACAAAGCACACCAATTAGTCTCATTAGCTGCAGGTGTTTCTTACTGCTTGTTCCGTCTGGCTCTGCCCTCCACTCATGCACCGATGGCACATATGTATATATAATTACAGTATACAGTATATTGTCTGACCCAGCATTGCCATTATGTTATTCTGACATGCACTGACTTACAAACACCTGTGAGACCTTTAGAACATTGCCAACTCACACATCAACACATATAGCTGACAGTGCAGAATGAAAGGCAATAAGCCTTAGGCTACACAGGGCTGAAAAATGCCATGTACACACCATCAGAGTCACAGTAAACATCTTTAATTTTTACTGTTGAGGGAAATGTGCTCCATGTTGTAAGGTTCTGACTGAATTCACTTTAACTTAAATATCTCAATTTAATTAAATTATTGAATGCTAGTTTATAAGACACTACCACCCTGTTGCTACACTTTCTGACTGTTTTTGTTTTTGTTTTTTTACGCCAATATAGGTTGCTATTATGAAGGTTGTTAATGTAAACTTGTGCTATTTAAGAACTCCCACAATACAAAAATCTATACATATCTGATCCTATTTGGTGCAATCAGACTCACATTTAAAAAATTATTCAGAATCACTGCTGGTGTTTGCTGTTGATTTACCAGGAATTAAGCTGCCAATGAGAAATGAGGAACTATATTAATCATAATAAATCTCCTGATCGATACAGTTAAATTGGTTTAAGTGTGAAATGCTTGCAGTTTAAGGGGATGTTAGACTGAGACAGAGACATTTTAAAAACATCTTCAACCCTATTTGTAACATTACGATAAAATACCTTATTCACAATTCTACTGAAAATTACACATATGATGGAATTTACTACTCAAATTCCATTATATATATTATCTTTGCTACATGATCATGAGTTCAAATTCCTTGAGCAATGTCTCAACGGTTCATTTGAAAGCCGCTCTGGATAAGACTGTCTGCCAAATAGCTTAAATGTAAACATGGCAACCGCTATAGTTTCTTTGGAACATATTTCTTCAAGCAAAGAAATATCGTTTACTCAATATTATACTGTTTTTTAGAAGAGGTCAGCAGCCTGATTTTAAAGGTTGGAAAACCTGCTTTATAACATTCTTGTATAAAAACAGTATCATGCTTGCACAAAAGTGATTTGACACTTTAGTGTGATAGTGCTGAAATATAAATCCGATTGTTCTGTTTTCACATGCTTACGTATAAGCAGGAATCCATGACCTCATTTAATTTTTGCTCAAAAGCTATAATCTGGGATTGGTTTGTGGCACAGTTGATATTAACAAAGGGCATCTAATGAAGAACTTCCAAAGTATTCATCTTATATATTTTTAACATACATTTGATGTCCGAAAGTATGTGGACTCCCTATAATCAAATACATATATGTTTTTTTGAAAACACTGGTCTTCATTCATCTTTTAAAGGCTTTTTACTAGATACTAAAGCACAGCTGTGGCAATTTACCATTAGTGAGGATGAGTACTGATGTCAGAGGAGGAAGCCTGGCACACAGATGGCATTCCAGTACATCCCAAAAGTGTTAATTGGGGTTACAGTGCAGGCTATTCCAGTTCTTTTCTTCACTCCAAATTGGCTGATGCTTTTAAGAGTTTTTCAAGCCACCACTGGCTTGCTCTTTGGGGATAAACGTACAATTATAAGAACAAACTTATAGGCACTAACTTATACACTCTTTTTTTTTTCTTTATCACCGTAAATCTGCTTTGAGACCATTTCCATTGTTAAAATCCCCATACATATAAAAATTTAATTGAATTTTATGTAGCTCGCTTGGTGCAGAGGCAGAAAATCTTAATGCTAAAGTATACTAAAACATTCTACACAATTTAACGCTTCTAACTTTATTGAAAGCCCACATATTGGTGTGATGACCTGGTGTCCACATACTTTGCCCATATTGTTTATTTGTCAAATAAAAATATTCAGATGTGGACTCCTGAGGTGAAATTGCTGAATTGAGGCTTATATATCGAGCTTAGTCAAATAAATCATTTCAATACATTTCCTAATATATTTATTCTCTGAATCTTAGTCTAGATGTATGCTTTGGATGTAAAAGTTGTTAGCATTTTTATTAGCCTCAAAAAGTCTGGTTTTGAAAACCATTGGTGCATAGAGATGTGCTTTTCCTCTCTTTGACTCATTCCCTCAGTTTCAGACAGCAAATTTCTAGCTTAACGGCGAGATTTCCAAAGCTTACAAATTGCTGCTGTCAGACACACAAAAAACTCATTTCTGTCCTGCAGAGTTTATTTTTTTTTTTATTTTTTTTTTTTATCTTTGCATAAATTGAAAGCTGACTCTGGCCTGTAAGTGGTGTGATTGGCACTGCAGAGCCAACATGATAAGTTTCTTTCTTCTCATAAAGAGACAGGGACATTTATTGCAAATAACATACTCCATAACTTTTAATAAAAGCTTATGTAAAAAGTAACTTAAAATAACAGTATATACATATGTCTGGTTTAGATTATTTTAGTAACTGCTGAGCTTTGTGTAACAAACAAAGAGAATGGTTATAGATTAAATGGAGCTTTAAATGATTTGGAATGAGGTTTTTGCTTGTTTAAGGTAGTGTATTATGAATTGTTAAAGGAAAGTCTGCTAAAAAATGTTTTTTAATGGATTTAATTTGTCTTATCCCAGGCTTCACTATTAGATGTATATACAGTAATCCCTCCCCACATCACGGTTCAGCTTTCGCGGTCTCACTGTAATGCGGGTTTTTACATTGAACATGTTTTGCTGTATCACGGGATTTTGCGGTATATAGGCATTGCTTGGCCTTTGAACTCCACCGTGGGCGTCGCTCGGCTTTTGCTCTCCACCGAGTGCATCTCTCCGCCTCTGATCTCCGCCCAGGGGATCGTCCAGCCTGGAATCTCTGCCAAAGGCATGGCTCGTCTCTGATCTCCGCCAGGGACGTCAGTCTGCCTCTGAACTCCGCCGGGGATGTCGGTCCACCTCTGAACTCCACCGAGGTCGTTGCTCCGCCTCTGAACTCCGCCAAGGGTGTCACTCAGCCACTGATCTCGACCGAGGATGTTGCTCCGCCTCTGATCTCCGCTGAGGACGTCGCTCCACTTCTGAACTCCGCCGAGGGTGTCGCTCAGTCTCTGACCTCTGCAAAGGCATCGCTCAGCCTCTGGTCTCCACCGAGGGGGTCGCTCAGCCTTGGGTCTCCGCCAAAGGGTCGCTCAGGCTCAGGTCTTCGCCAAGAGCGTCACACCCTGGAGGGTGGGGTAATGTCAGGGATCCACCATTTATCTACGATTGCATACTGTCACCTTTAAAATGGTCCCTTGAACAGAAATACGGTGCTCGCAGCATTGCTACCATTTTTTTTTATGTGTCCTGGAAGTCTTCTATTTAAAGCTTGTCAAGCACCTGCTGCGATTCATGCTGGATCTCTGCAGTGTTGTCAAAATGGCGACCTTTGAGCCGGATCTTCATCTTGGGAAGAGGGCGAAGTATGCAGGAGCTAAATCTGGCGAGTAGGGTGAGTGAGGAAGTGAGATCATGTGGCTTGTTCTCCGACGATCATCACACACAAGTTGCCAAATGGTTTTGACATTTTCAGAGGTTGAGCTCTTTGAAGGTCTTCCTGGTCTCTCATCATATTCCAGTGATGTTCTTCCACTCTTGAAGTGTGTATGTGCCACTTAAAACACTTCAAACAACCGCATCGGCTTATTTTTTGTCAAGCGTTTTTGTGGCAGATTTTCCCAGTTTCATGCATAATTGTGAAATTGCAGACGAGATCAAAATAGCACCAGTTTAGTCCTTAAACACCTCCACAATACAACCTACCCAGAATAAACCACAATTTACACACTGTGTTTAGTCATGACCATGTTCCTGACGACCAGAGAATGTCTCATGAACAATGTGGTATTTCTTTCCTGCTATTTATTCTTTTATTGGTAGTGTGGTAGTAATTTGAGACAGAACACTAAAATTAAAAAGCAATAAAAATGCAAACATAAAATGTAAGCATAAGTAAAACAATTGTCCGTATTGCTTATATAACCTGATCTGGAACCTAGGAGAACTGTTCACACCTACTGTAGGAGGAATGTTTATGAAGCCATTCCATGTACTGGCATGTTTCTCTGAGGTTGGATGAAACTTGGAGACAACTTTTACGGACATGGAAGAACATAAACCATGAAAACTCCACACAAATTGTAACCATAGCTCAGGCTCAAACCAGGGACCAGAGGTGATTACCCAAAGCTTCCAAATGCACCAGTACACATTTGGCAAGTAATGATGGCAGATAACAAGCAGAAGAGAATATGTTTGGTTTCAAGTAATATTTCAAACTGTGGCACCAATACTAAAGTTATTGAGGACAAAGATAAAAATAATTTTGTTTGAAATTGATGCATACACTCCAGCAGAGACGATCACAGCATACAACACAACAACTGAAACCCATCGAACCATTTCAGCAGGGATGACAACGGGTGGTGTGCAGATAGTGTTTGATTGCTCTATACCTGTTATAACAAATAATAAATGAAATCCGGATGCAAGTGTTGTTTATTAGAGCTCGTGAAATAATCATGGTCCATGACACAGTCAGAGAAGTGATCGCAACAACAAGAATGTCATTTTAAAGGTAATGAAAGCTATCATTTTTACAAACAAAATAAGAAAAAGGGGCGAAGGATAAGAACAGAGAACATAGAATTAAAAACAGTACTTGGCAATAATGAGGCAAATACATATTAAGACCACAATTAGAGAAGGATGTAAAACTCAAAATTATCAAAGGCTACACTTAGAACAGGAGGTACACTTATTAGGTAAAAGATATATATATATATATATATATATATATATATATTATATATATATAATATATATATATATATATATATATATATATACACAGTATATATATCCTGTATTTGTCTCCATCCATCCAGCAGGCCCAAACCATGATGCTGCCACCACCATCTTTGACAGTGGGGATGGTGTGTTCAGGGTGTTGAGCTGTGTTGCTGTTACGCCAAACATAACGTTTTGAATTGTTGCCAAAAAGTTCGATTTTAGTTTCATCTGACCAGAGCACCTTCTTCCACATGTTTGCTGTGTCTCCCAGGTGGCTTGTGGCAAACTTTAAACGACACTTTTTATGGATATCTTTAAGAAATGGCTTTCTTCTTGCCACACTTCCATAAAGGCCAGATTTGTGCAGTATGCGACTGATTGTTGTCCTATGGACAGAATCTCCCACCTCAGCTGTAGATCTCTGCAGTTCATCCAGAGTGATCATGGGCCTCTTGGCTGCATCTCTGATTAGTCTTCTCCTTGTATGAGCTGAAAGTTTAGAGGGACGGCCAGGTCTTGGTAGATTTGCAGTGGTCTGATACTCCTTCCATTTCAATATTATCGCTTGCCAGTGCTCCTTGGGATGTTTAAAGCTTGGGAAATCTTTTTGTATCCAAATCCGGCTTTAAACTTCTCCACAACAGTATCTCGGACCTGCTGGTGTGTTCCTGCTCTTCATGATGCCCTCTGCGCTTTGAACGGACCTCTGAGACTATCACAGTGCAGGTGCATTTATACGGAGACTTGATTACCACAGGTGGATTCTATTTATCATCATTAGTCATTTAGGTCAGTATTGGATCATTCAGAGATCCTCTCTGAACTTCTAGAGAGAGTTTGCTGCACTGAAAGTAAAGGGGCTGAATAATTTTGCATGCCCAATTTTTCAGTTTTTTATTTGTTAAAAAGGTTTAAAATATCCAATAAATTTCTTTCCACTTCATGATTGTGTCCCACTTGTTGTTGATTCTTCACAAAAATTACAGTTTCATATCTTTATGTTTGAAGCCTGAAATGTGGCAAAAGGTCGCAAAGTTCAAGGGGGCCGAATACTTTCGCAAATCACTGTGTATATATATATATATATATTTATTAATAGCAGTAGTGAAAAACAGAAAGGTCAGACTACAATAATGGTTATAATAGTTATTGCACATGTAACTCCAATAATATTAATAATTTCTTTTTTGTTTGTATTGCACATAGTTGCTCAGGATACTAACAATATACAAGTGTAGCATGGAAATCTATAACTGTATCTATATTATATATACTGTGGACCAGCTGTTTACATGCAACATGACACCATGTTTTACTCAAAACCATGTAACTGTTTCATTTGGTTAGTATAAGTCCCTGTGTGTGTGTATGGCTTTGTACTGATAAGTTTATAGTGTGCAATGAGAACTTGATGTAGAATGATGTAGCTGTATGGATACACTCAGAGATGCCCATATGCTCTGCTCTATTATGCTCTGTTTTCTTTCGCACAGGCCCTTGGACACAATGCCTTACCTGTATGTTTCTACAGGACAGAAATGTTTGCAATCATACTGTAGAGTGGACACCTTCTGTGATCATCAGGAGGCATGAATCAACATAAATCAGCCTGATTATATGCTAATAAAGCCCCAGCATTATGCAAATACCCAATAGGACATTTTTACTTTATGCTCATTATGCCAAGAAATGTGTCTGATGATACCGGTATTCCTCTACTTACGATGAAGATATGTTACAACGTCCTCATCGTAAGTCAAGAATTTCATAAGTCCAAGATGGTGCAATGACTGTGACCGTCTTTCCTGCTTCATGCTGATTTATAATTTAAATTTTCTGTTCTAAACTGATGCTCTTCTTTTTTTTTACTACAAGCATCATCGTAAGATAGAAAAATTGTAACTCGAACCAAAATCTTGGCTGTGCAATAATATGCTTACTTGGGACTTTTTAACAATTTGCTCTGTGAATGCCCATGATTTGTTACCATTATAAATGTAACTGTCGTTGCTTTTCTTCTATTTTCTTGTATGATCCTTGCATTTCTAGTTACTTCTGTCTGGATGTCCCTTTGATTTTGGTAATATTGCGCTCTAGTATGTATTGATCATTGCGTGACCTGACTGTGCATTCATGGATTTCCCATTTGAACTTTGTCTGCCCTGAGATCTATCTGTGTTTCTATAACAGATTTTCTAGTCCACTAATATAATTGGGGCGGCATGACAATGGCATTCTTAAACAACACTTAGATGTTTTTTACTTTGTTTATAACTCTGTCTGTGATCTACATCTAATGCTATATCCTGTTTGAAACTGTTTCTACAATAATGTTAGCATTTACATTTATGGCACTTGGCAGAGGTCGTTATCCAGAGCAAATTACATTTATCTCATTCATACATCTGCACAGCTATTGGGTTAAAGGCCTTGCATTCTCCTACCGATATACCCATGTCCCTCCTCTGCAGATGTCCAAACCATCTCAATCTCGCCTCTCTCACTTTGTCTCTAAAACGTCCCACATGCACTGTCCCTCTAATAAACTCGTTTTTAATCCTGTCCATCCTCGTCAACCTCCAGCTCCACCTCCTGTCTTTTACTCAATGCCACTGTCTTTAAACCATACAACATCGCAGGTCTCACCACAGTCTTATAAATTTTCCCTTTCACTCTTGCAGATACCTTCTATCACACATAAACAGAAAAAAGTAATATTTAAAAAAACAGTAATTCATTTCAATTTCTATTCTTCTTTAAACAATGGATATTATCCCAAAGCAGCTTTACAAAGTTAAAAAGGTTATAAATTTTAATGGATAAATTTAGTGTCTGAAGGTTTTTCCATTATACGTTTATCCCTAATGAGCAAGTCACTGCTGACGGTGCCAAGGAAAAACTCCCTGAGATGGTATATGTAGGAAACCTTGAGAGGATCCAGCCTCAAAAAGGAGCCGATCCTCATGTGGGTCGTCCATTCATTATAGTTTAAGCATCATTGAGGTGTTCTATTCAGTGCTAGGTGCTTAAAAGCAGAAATGTTCGTGTAAATTGTGGTCCTAAGCCATTGTAGCAGTCTGTTTATATTAATTACAGTCTAAATCCATCCTACAGCCATTCAGAACAGAACTAGATTCTCCCTTAAATAGGGTCATCATATGAGTGATACTTTACAAAGACTTTACAAAAGTTTGTGTATAATTAGAGTGAGAGAGTGATAGGAGACAGGTTTTTCTGATTGTATTCAGCTAAATGTTAAACCAGTGACATGTAGTGAAATGTTTGCGATTGTAGTTTATGCTAGCATGCTTCTAAGACTGCAGATACAACAGTTTAATTTGAGTAAGTAGTCAGTTAGCTGACATGATATAAATCGAGTGTGGTATCTTCAGGATCTATTTGCACTAATGAAGGAAAAATCAAAAGAATATCTTGTCACATTCTTGTTTGTGAGATTTTTTAATTGGCCCTGGCCTGTTTCTGTTTGTTACAGTATTAATATAGTCTGATATAAACCTCATGCACATGAATCCAAATCATTCATCCACTTACACTTATGCCATCAATCAGCATAATCTGTGCTCGTCCAAGCATTTTTAAGTGCTACTTTCATATTTTTAGATGTCTTGTGAGCTTAATGCCATCCTACGTATTGTAAAACATTTCTAAACCCACAAATCTCAAGTTACAAACAAGGGTTAAGAAATAAAAATCATATGACAGCTCAGGAAGGGTTTTTTTGTTGTTTTTTTTAGCAAATTGCTCTTTAGGAATGTAAATCTATTCAATAATTAGCATTTCTGCATTAAACAATGCCTATTGTTAAGGGCACTATACTATTATGTAAATCTTAAGAGAGTGAAATAAAATTTTTATTATGTTCTGTGTGCTAATCTCTCTTTTTTTCATTTAAATTTGCATAGTAATTCCATTTTGGCTATGCCTTTGATATAGTCCTTTAATTAGAATAAGAAGTATTTTTTACATCAATTTTCAATTTTAGCATTTCCCTTCCGATGTCCTTTTCCTCTTTACCCAACTGATTGTACTGCTCTGTGTTGGAAGCGTTCCAATTAAATTTACAAACAATCATTTCAAATTTCCCGCCATGTCCACTGTGCAAATGCAATTATGTTCAACACACTTTTCATATACAGGTTTGTTTTTATTTGCATCAGGGAATTTTTACTCACCTGCCACGTTTGAAGGAACATCTGTACACCTGCTCATTCATGTAATTATCCAATCATGTGGCAGTAGTGCAATGCAAAAAAAAAAAATCATGCAGATACTGAGCAAGAGCTTTTAGTTAATGTTCACGTTGAATATAGAAATGGGAATGAAGAAGCGTGATCTCATCGACTTTAACTGTGAAAGTGTTGTTTGTAACAGATGGGCTGCTTTGAGTATTTCAGGAAATACTGATCTTGGATTTTCATGAAAAATCTCTAGAGATGAACAGAATAGTGTTAAAAAATATTAAATGAGCAGCAGTTTGCATAGTGGAAATGCCTTGCTAATGAGACAGGTAAAGAAATAATGGCCAGTTGCTCAAATAAGTGCTTATCACATTTGTGGTGAGAAAAACGTTTTCCTCTTGTTCTCGCATTGACTGCATGTGTGTTCATGTGTTTATAATATGCTTACAATGCCATTGTTGCAGCTTTAAAGGTACACATTTACACATGTCATGTTAAACATGTCAGATTTTATTTTAGTTTAAAAACTTTCTTTCGGCTTCTCCCATTAGGGGTCGCCACAGCGGATCATCCGTATTCATGATACGCATGTTTGATTTGGCACATGTTTTTACACTGGATGCCCTTCCTAACGCAACCCTCCCCATTTATCCGGGCTTGGGACCGGCACTAAGAGTGCACTGGCTTGTACAACCCTAATGGCTGGGGTTCCCTGGCCGGGAATCGAACCCGGGCCCCAGCGGTGAGAGCGCCACATCCTGACCACTAGACCACCAGATTTTATTTTAGTTTATAGATTTAAAAAAACACGGACTGGACTGGACTGACTGAGAAATTTTCCAAAATGGTGCTGGAGGTAAAATGTCTATTGCCATAGGGTTATGCCTTAAGCCACAGGACAAGTCTTCCTATCAGCCACTGTACCTCATTATGTCACATGACTGCCTGCACACCTCTTTCATCTTCATTAATCCTCACCTATCACAGCACTCTAATTCTGAAGTTTGTCTTTCCATGGTTATTGTTATTGTCCATTGTCCATGTCTTTGTGCCCAGTTTGTGGTTTCTTTTTTTTATATAATGTCTATATAAATAGAATATCTGCATATACACATCCACCTTCATCTTCACTTTCAAAAGAGTTTCGTAATAAACAGATAAGAACGTTTTCTTATGACATCTGGAATACTGCAGTGTATCTCCGGCTTAAATGGTCACAGTTTCAAAAGATTGGAAAAATATCTCCTGGTCTTTTCCAGTCATAAACTGTTCCATTTTGGAGAGATTAGCAACTGCTGTAGGCTCTGATTCAGAACCGTGATGGGCAGAAAAAGCATTTCAGATCTCGCATCTTGTCAAAAATTGAGGTGGATGAGATGCAGCGGCAGAAGGCCACATGGGATTCTAATCCTTTCAGCCAAGATCTGGAATCCGAGGCTGCAATGTGCACAGACACATCTAAATAGACAGCTGAAGATTGGACAAAGACCAGATGATGTTCTTTCTTTGTTGTTTTTCAGTCTTTTACTGTCTAGACAAAGTCACTAAAGTCACCCTTTTCCCCATATTTTAATGTTTGCTGCAAATATTAACTTTAAAATCCAGGCTCTGATATGATTGTGTTTATCCAGCAGGCTGTGTTAAGAAACTCTGCGTGTTCCTAAATGGTTTGATCGTTCCTAAATCAATTGCTGTGATCGTCTGGAAAAGGGAATATCATCTAGCTTTAAATTCGACTGCGCCATAAAGTGAGATCTCCCATAGAGAACAATGGAAGAAAGCAGAAAATGAGGTGAATTAAAAAACACAGTAATAGTCATAGTAGTCTCAGGCAAGGCACACATGCATCACCAATTCTCTGTTTCCTGGCTAATGGTGTTTTTATATCTTTTAACTGCGGCACCTGTGATCTTTTTCCTCCCTCTGATCTCCGTCTCTGCAACATTGCACACGCATTCTTTCATATTGCCAAACAAATGCATGAAGAGGCCCACTGTGTGTGTGTGTGTGTGTGTGTGTGTGTGTGTGTGTGTGTGTGTGTGTGTGTGTGTGTGTGTGTGTGTGTGTGTGTGTGTGTCATTTGATCCATTACATTTTCAGTTTTACACAGTTAAAAAAAAAAAAAAAGAAAAGAAAAAAAAAAACGTTTTGTCTTTTCTTTTAATCCACCTGGACCAGTCTGTTTGCACCATCCTGCTGATGGGCACTATGCTTTCTGCTGTTGAATAATACATGAGTGTGTTCTCTCTGTCTGTTTGTGTGTGTGTGTGAGTGTGTGTGTGTGTGTGTGTGTGTGTGTGTGTGTGTGTGTGGTGTGTGTGTGTGTGTGTGTGTGTGTGTGTGTGTGTGTGTGTGTGTGTGTTCACAGCATATTGATCCCTTTTCCGTAGCTATGGTAATAATTGGCATATTTGCAGCCTCAGAGGCATGCAAGGTTAAACTCTCAAAGCTCTGAACTTTTTATTTTGCCTAATCCAAATAAAAATATTATTCTTTTCTGTTAGATATGATTTTATTTCACACCACACATGTCTAAAAGAAAAGCTCAAAACAAGAGGTGTTGATCTGCCAAAGTATTTCAAAGTAAGCAGAAAACTTTTTTTTTCATGATCACTATGGATTTGATTTGACAGAGTATCTGAGGCTAAAGTGTCACATCTTCTTCACAGCTTGACAGTTAAAGATTCAATCTTCAGCCGTTCGTTTTGGTGATGCTGCGACTGCTGTAGACTCAGATTCCTGTTCTTTGCTGACAGAAGTGACTACTGAGGTGGTTTTCAATATTTGTCGATTTCCCCACCTCAAATTTATTCAAGTTACCATAATTGTGTCAGTTTGAACATTTAAGCTCACTTCTGTCTCATCTCTTAAATAAACCTACCTGCAGATGGATGGATGGATGGATGGATGGATGGATAGATGGATGGATCAGACTTTTTTTGTGTGAAAATGTCAGGAGATCAGCATTTTTTTTTTATTCTTAAAATATCTTGCATTAAAGGGTGGATGGATGGATAGTTATTGGATGATTAGATGGTTGGTTAATTGGTTGGTTGGTAATTTGGTTGAATGTTTGGTTGGTTGGTTGGTTGGTTGGATGGATGGATAAATGGATAGATGGATAAATAGATGAACAGATTGACAGTTGTTTGGTTGAGTTTCTTTTACACCATTTTGTTTAATCTCAAGACTTTTTGTGAGTGAAGATGTCAGGAGATCAGCTATTCCTAAAATATTTAACCCATTTTGCATTACTTTTGTTGTAATGGTATACAAACTCTTCTATCAAATCTGTCACATCAACAAAGTCGTTTGCGAGCAAGAAAGGAAATTAAGGATAAGCACAGAGAGCTCAGGGCCAATAAAATATTACCCTTAGGTTTAAATAATTTTGTAACCGGCAGTGTATTCTTATCATGTCCTCGAGAAAGGTTTCGAAACCATCGCAACCCTGACTAGGGTAAAGCAGAATATCAATGAATAAAAAATCTTTTTTTTTTTTTTTTTACTCAGAGGAGGGGCTCATCTTCCTTGACCTCTTCATCAACATTTTGCACATAACCACTACATCTCAAAACAATGAAACACATTGAATTAGCACCAGTTTTACCTAGAATAATGCTCTATGAAACCTGATTATGGTTTGTTTTTTTGTTTTTTAATTCAACTCTTTGAGTTTGTATTTTATGTTCTTTTACTTGAGTGCCATGTAAAGGTACAAAAACAATTTTTTTATTTTAAAATGCACATACCAATGTTGCAATAAGTAATGTTATTGCTTATTCTATGCATAGTGTGTTTATCTTGCTTTTTACCTGATAAATAAATGAATACATGACTCTTTACTACTTTACCTCAAGGTACAACATGTAAACATGCATGAAAAAAAAAATTAAAAAAACACAAATAAACTTCCAGGCCCCCAAGGAAAAAACTTAACCGGTGAAGGAGTTGGGGACATCAGGTAATAAAGCATGTACATCCATCATTAAGACACTCTTGTAGCACCATGCATGGCCTGAAAGGCTGCCTGAAAGTCCTTACTCTAATCCATACTAAAAGACTTACATTTGGAAAAAGACAGATATGTTTTCATGTGATGACCAGCCTTTTGGAGAGTTTTTCTGCCTGATTGTTAAGAAGATTTTCCCCTCAGGTCCTTATGCTCTCTCTTTGCCACACTGTAGAGGCCTCGGAACAATGAAAGAACAACCCACACGAATCAAATCACGTCTGGTTTATTCAAGATCACTGTTCAAAGAATATGTATCAGAGCAGAGTATTTATACACACACAACTTTTGCAACAAAGGCGCCACATAGGCGGGGTTATTGCGCGATGGGAGGGAGTCAACGTCCCTTCTCGCAAAATGAGCATCTGACTAGACAGTAAAACACAGAAAATGAAAACAGATGTGCGTTATAAAGAAAAAACAGAACATAATCTTCTCCTAAGTGCTTTTCGTGCTGTACACAGGTTCAGCATTAATCAACATTGTTATCTTAAAGCCAGCTAAGACATAGGTATGTATAAGGAGGAACATAATATACACGTAGAAAAACAGAAACATGTTCGGTGACCTTCAACTACTCCTGCAAAATCAACGCTGTGGAGTAACATTGTAGCAACATAAATCTTGGTACAATTAGTTCATTCTCAAGACACAAGCAAGCACATATGAAATACATTCTCACAATCCCCTCTTTTATACTTAATAAATGATTTAAGTATAATCAGGTTCCTAAACGTGTTGTCATGTGGATGTGCTTGGACGGGTAACCCTGTCCCAAGCATGGACAGTAGTATTAGTAAGGGCGGCCATACTGGTCACTGGCCGTGTCTTTGTCCAGCAGAGGTTGTTGTTCCCCACCTAGCTTCTTCCGACACGTCCAGCAGTGTGGTTTGTGTCCTGCAAGCCTGCACCAGATTGTCTGTGGTACGACGTTGGTGTCCCGGGCGAGATTTACCCTCAGTCTGTGGAGGAACAAGGTCTACGGATGGTCTCTAATGGTTACTAGGGCATACAAAAGAACATAGTCAAATACAAATGGTTACAACTTCATTTTAATTGGGAGCGTGCTTCACTCGTCCGGCGTGGATCCACTGTGGAAAAAGATCAGTTAGCACAGCCGTGCGTGTTACAGCAATTACGTCTGCAGGGTTACTGTAGGGGGTTTCACCCAGAGGTGTCCCCATTTTGTCCAATTTCTTTACCAAAACCCGATCCCCTACCTTAAAGGGATGAGTGTTTTCTGTCGGAATTTGTGGTTTTTTCTCACTTACCCGTGCCCAATATTCATCCAATGTTTGTAGCAGCCCTGCAGCGTATTGGCTGAGATGCACATCTAGATCCCCTGTACCCAAAGCCTGTTTTCCTCGACGCCATGGAAGGGGAAAAGGTCGTCCCAACACTAATTCATACGGTGACAAATGATCGAGAGCCACTTGAGTTGTCATGCGCATATCTGCTAAAACCAGCGGAAGGGCATGAAGCCAATTCTTCGAGCCTGATGCGTGCATGGCTTTTCGAATTTTGTCCTTGATTGTGCGGTTGGCTCGTTCTACAATACCTGATGATTGCGGGTGGTATGGAATATGGAAATGCCAATTGATTTTTAACTCTTGACACAAAAGCTGGGTGACCTTGGAGGTAAATGGGGTTCCTTTATCAGAATCAATTCCTACAGGGATACCATATCTTGGAATTATTTCCGTAGTTAACTTCTGAACCACTATTCTAGCGTTCTCTTTGCTGCAGGGGAAAGCTTCAACCCACCGGGAAAATTTATCCACCATTACCAGAAGGTATCTGAAAGGGCCTTGTCTGGGCATGTGTGTGAAATCAATCTGCCATTCCTGAAACGGTGTTTCAGGGGTGGGAAGATGTTGATGTATGGCACCTGGTTTGGAGATGTTGTTTTGCGCGCATGTTAAGCATCTGTTTAGTATGTTGTTCACGTCTGTGTATAAGTGATCTATACAGAAATTTTCAGTTAGGTCATGTAATACCCCTCTTCGTCCGCGATGAGTGGGACCATGAAATTCGCGGACGAGAAAAGGCGTACAATGACGTGGAAGGCAAAGACGACCTCGACCATCGACCAAAATTGTGGAACCGGTACAACCTTGATTTGCCCAGAAGGCGCGATCAGCGTCAGTAGCTGAGGCCTGTAGGGAAGGTAAATCCATGTCAGGTAAAACAGCACTGATCATGGTATTAACAGACACCATTGCTGGAGATAAGTCTGGCGGCAGCGGACGTGAGGCTGCAGCTTGTTTGGCCATGCGATCGGCGAGGCTGTTACCTCTGACCTCGTCCGTGTCACCAGAACAGTGAGCCCTGGTTTTAACAATAGCCAAGGAACGTGGCAGGTGACAGGCAGTTATTAGATCCTGTACCAGTGATGCATGGGAAATGGGCTTACCATCGGCGGCAGTGAAGCCACGAGATTGCCAAATCCTACCGAAATCATGAGCAACCCCAAAAGCATAGCGTGAGTCAGTGTAGATAGTGACATCAGTGTCAGCAGACAGGACACAGGCTCGTGTAAGGGCGTATAGCTCAGCAGCCTGCGCAGAAGAAAAGGGAAGAGAGAAAGATTCCAGAACAGTGTTAGGCAATTGGCAGACAGAGTAACCACATAGATATACACCATCACTAGGTTTGGAACAGGAACCATCAACAAACAAAGCTTGTCCTGTCTGTAGGGGAACAGAGGAGAGATCTGGTCTGATACTGGTGTCATTAACAATGGCAGTCAGACAATCGTGGTCAGGTTGCCCCGCGCAGTCATCCTGTGAATTCAATAAATGTTGTAAGGCATGAGCTACAGTGTCATGAGAAGAGGTAGGGCGAATGGACAGGTTTTCAGTAGCTAATAGAACAGTTTCATACCCTGAACGACGCTGTGAAGACACATGTTGTGTATTGAGATTACGTAATATCTGTGTTACCTGATGTGAGGTGTGCAGAATCAGGGGATGGGACAAAAACGATCTTCTCAGCATCAGTTACCATCAGCGCACAGGAGGCAACGGCACGAAGACAGGCAGGCAATCCCTGAGCCACAGAATCTAGAGATTTGGAAAGAAACGCACAAGGTCGCATGCCTCCCCATGCTCCTGAGCCAGAACCCCGGACGCTGTTCCTGGTTGAGTTGCCACATACAGGTGAAATGGGAGGCTGTAATTGGGCAGTCCCAGCGTCGGAGCCGTGCACAGGGCACGTTTCAGGGCCCCGAAAGCAGTCAGCATTTCTGGAGTCCATGTCAACGGTGTAGTAGAAGGATCAGAATGTCTCACAGCAGTTCGCAGACACTTATCATACAGAGAGCAGTCTGGAATCCACTGACGGCAGTAGTTGATGAGGCCTAGGAAAGCCTGTAGTGCCTGTTTAGTCTTAGTCTCAGGCTGTGTAGTGTCCATGATGACTTTGATTCGCTCAGCAGTCAATTTTCTTGAGCCTTGTGACAGTTCATAGCCCAAATATCGGACAGTCTTCTGACAGAACTGTAGTTTTGTCTTGGAAACCTTGAAACCCTGTGAAGCAAGGTGCTCCAGAAGAGCTAAGGTGGCAGCCTGACAGGTGTCATAGTCAGTGGCGGTTACCAGGAGATCGTCAGCGTATTGTAGTACAACAGAATCAGGGGGTAGACAGAGGCTTGACAAGGCGTTCTTGACCGTAGTCGCGAAGACCGCGGGAGAATCAATGTATCCCTGTGGCAACCTGGTCCATGTGTACTGCCGCCCCCTGTGCGTGAAGGCAAAGAGTGGCTGAGTCTCTTTTCCTACGGGAACACTAAAGAAAGCAGAACAAAGGTCAATCACAGAGAACACAGTGTGTGTGCATGGTATTGAAGCTATGATGGAAGAAACATCAGGGACTATTGGTGCAATTGGGATGATTAACTCATTGATTTTTCGCAAATCCTGTGTGAATCTCCAAGAACCGTCTGGTTTTGGCACTGGATTAACCGGTGTGTTGTAAGGACTGACGCACGGGGTGACCACTCCCTGTTGTAAAAAAGAATTCAAAATAGAGTCAATGCCGGTAGTTTTTTCAGGAGATAAAGGATACTGTTTAATAAACACAGGTGCCAAATGTTTTACCCTGGCCTCGTATGGAGGACATGAGACAAGACCCACCTCATCCTTGTGCTCAGCCCACAGAGAGGAGTCAACAGATAACAAAGCGGGAGGAAGGGCACTAGTAGTGCTCGCAGCTGCAAGGTTATGGGGAAGAATCGACTGGGAGAGAGCATATATTTCAGGTGCACATTGTTTTGCAGTTTGAACGGTCATGTTAGAGCCATTAAAAACAATAGAAAGCCCCAGGAGACCCATCAAATCTCGGCCTAAAAGGTTAAAAGGACAGTCAGGCATATACACGAAAGAATGTGTGAAAGACAGAGAAGGATCAGAAGGACAGGAAACAGCTAAAGGTGTGGTGAAAGAGGAAGTGAAAGGGACCCCATCAATCCCCACAGAGTTAGCTGACCGTGTTGATAAAGGCCCTTCATAGTTCCTCCCCACAGAGGACAATGTGGCTCCTGTGTCTAACAGAAAAAGATATAAGATTTCTGCTACTGTTAAAGTTACCACAGGTAGTTCTCCATTGTTCGGGGAGGTGAAGGAGAGATGCAACATAGAAACGGCCGGGGTCTCATGACTCTGTAGGCAGCCCTATTGTGGTCCAGGCTGCATGGGCTGATCAGCTAGGGGGGGCAACTGCACTCCCCTGTTCTGCTCATCCCACTGCTTCTTTTTACACTCCCTTCTCCAATGTCCTTCCTTTCCACAATAATGACACTTTCCTGGCTTACGATCATTCATCCCTCTCCCTCTGCCTCTTCCTCCCTCACCTCTGGGGGGGTAGGCCTCTGCAACTGACAAACATGCTTGGTTCTTTTTAACATCCAATAAACCATCCACTTCTAAAGTTCTAACCTTTTCCCCAGCAGCCCGGACAGTCAAGTTGTTTCTATCACTCCAATGATGTTTCAGAGCGTCCTGTATTTCAGGGCGACAGTTGGACAAAAAAGTAGACAGAAATAGAGGATTAGGCTGGCTTTGTGGCAGATCCAGACCACCCAAATGTTGCCACACCTGGCTGAATCTGTTAAAGAAGCCAGATGGTGGTTCGTTTTTTTCTTGCTTACAGTTAGTGACCTGAGACAAATCGCGATTTGCTTGTTTAATAGACAACAAGTATTTAGTTAGTTGGTCTTTCAACATGGTCAGGGCTCTTGGGTCATCTTTCCAGAACAAGGTTGACTTTACTTTAGTTGATTTTTTCTTTGCGCCGCGCGCTTCCTCATCCCCCCCCACCTTCTGTCTTAGTTTTTACCTCAGTAACCACTTCATCATTTTCATGACTCAGCACAGGAACATGTTGAACCAGCATCTCCTCATTATAGCTATCTCCTAATTTATTCTGCAAGATAAACCTATAATCTGCACCAGTCAACTGGCAATTTCGTGAGCTTTTGATCAACATATCAACAAAAGGCAGAGGCTTATCTGGTGATGGCAAAAGGCCAATAATGTCCTTCAAGGCTGAAGGTGAGGGCGGAGTAACCTGTACTCCCGAAGGTTTAGCTACCCACACACATGCTGCATTCCATGGTGGGGGATCAGGGAGTGTCCCAGCATCGGGACCAACATCATCGGAATCACTGTCATCATCTGAACTCTCAGAACTTGAACTAGAGCTAGAACTAGAGTCCCCCGAATTTCTTGTCCTACGGTTCTTTTTTAGTCCCTTTTTTTTTTTTTTTTTTTTTTTTCTTAGCTGAGATTTTTAGTGCGGCTAGTGATTGATATAACTTAGGTACTGATAATGAAGGTGGTGGAAGGGCGGAGGCACCAAGCAATGGTAATTTTTTTTGCATCCCCAGAGTAAGGTGGTGGGTTAGTAGGGGAAACAGGAGGAGAAGTTGGGGGCACGCAACACCTATTTTTAGGAGGTTTTGGGATAGCTTTAAGAACCCTGTTTGGGGTATATATTTTTTTAGATTCGTCCCATATCTTTTTCATGTCATACCACCGTGCATAGGACTCTTCCATATAAGAGTTTTCCCATTGAGGAACACCAATACCTTCATAAATCATGCGATAAGCGGAGGCCAAAAAACCAGGATCAAATGTACCTTCACGAGGGTACGGTGGAATCTGAGGAGTTGCCTCAGTCCATCCAGCTAAATTGTCAAGATAAGGAGTAACATAGTATGTTAAACCACAACGTTGCATCCAAAACAAAGGCGTTTCTTCGGGCTCAGGCTTAGGGTAAGAGTTTCCCATCTTAAAATTACTATATAATCAGTGGGCAAGCAGAGAGCACAAGAACCAAATGTTTTATGTCAGCGCGCTTCTGCTCAGTCCCTAATGACTGAGGTTTCCCTTCCCAAGGGGGCTATACAAGAATCTCCAATTCTTATAACTGCTCAACACTACGAACGCGTTAAGGTTTACCTTCCCCCTTGGGAGATAACCTAGTTCAGATACTATCAACCAGGTAGTCAACCAGACATGTCTTACCTAATCGAGAGTATCACGTCGGGGTCACCAGATTGTTAAGAAGATTTTCCCCTCAGGTCCTTATGCTCTCTCTTTGCCACACTGTAGAGGCCTCGGAACAATGAAAGAACAACCCACACGAATCAAATCACGTCTGGTTTATTCAAGATCACTGTTCAAAGAATATGTATCAGAGCAGAGTATTTATACACACACAACTTTTGCAACAAAGGCGCCACATAGGCGGGGTTATTGCGCGATGGGAGGGAGTCAACGTCCCTTCTCGCAAAATGAGCATCTGACTAGACAGTAAAACACAGAAAGTGAAAACAGATGTGCGTTATAAAGAAAAAACAGAACATAATCTTCTCCTAAGTGCTTTTCGTGCTGTACACAGGTTCAGCATTAATCAACATTGTTATCTTAAAGCCAGCTAAGACATAGGTATGTATAAGGAGGAACATAATATACACGTAGAAAAACAGAAACATGTTCGGTGACCTTCAACTACTCCTGCAAAATCAACGCTGTGGAGTAACATTGTAGCAACATAAATCTTGGTACAATTAGTTCATTCTCAAGACACAAGCAAGCACATATGAAATACATTCTCACACTAGTTAAAGCAAAAACTGATTGTGCAAAATGTTCAACACTATATGGTGAAAAAAAGGTATGAGGTCACTCACGAATGTGAAGCATCATGTTTTAACTGTGTTCTTTTGGACTTCAGAGAGTAGATGGCATCAAAATGAAGGGAGATAAAACCTATAAGACCTTGGTCTTCCGCTAAGATGATTTTGAAGTAACAAAAAAGTTACCATGAAGCCCTGAATCCCATAGAGATCAAACTGAAAATTACAAAGTAACACAATTGCTAATGTTTTAATTATCTATTATCAGTACTCTATGCATCTCACTGATCATGTAGGATTTAAGAAATACTCCAGGGTGAAAAAGGCATTAGATATGGGGCACTGGAAGAGAATGTATGGCTGAGCTTAACTGATGTCTTAGCAGTAATAAAATATTACTTAATACAAGTAATTTAGTTGCCATTCTTAAGTGGTTTTGCTCTTATCTCACTGAATTGATTGAATATTTAATTGATTTGCAGGCTGTATTTGATGTGTACATTGTAGCTTTTATTGCATGGATGTCAGAAGAAATTTACTTCCAGGCCACTACAATATCCAATATTCATGTACAGTACATTTGATGCATCATATCTAACCAATTGAACGCTAAAATGCACCAATTTGTTCTCCAAACCTTTTTAAAATGCCATTACATTTCATTAAACTCATGAAGCCTGCAGCTGCCACTGAATTGCTATGCATATATTCACATACTCGAGGGTTGCTCTTAATGCCCATCTAAAAAAAATGTAAAACAAAAAAAGTAATTTGTTTATAGCACTGTGACAGGTGTCTTTGTCATTAAAAACCTCAAATAGATTCAGCCTCAGGTACTGTTATGCATCATCCAGGTATTCTGACAGAGTTCGGTAGCAAAAAGCTCTCTTCTGTCTTCTGAAAAAGTTCATTTAGCACTTTAAGGAGTCTTGTGAAGAATTAAATGTGTGACAGCTCATTACGGCAGAATTATTCAAGCCTTCCAGGAGCTCAGAAGGTTTACTGCAATGTCGGTATGCGACATTGCAGTGTGTTGCTTATCTGGGTTCTTTTAGTAGTTGAAAGTTGGATTTGGAAAAGGCAATACCTCATTGGCAGTTTTATCACCAGCATCAGTGGATGAATCGTTCAATCAATGACAATATTTCGGTTTTTGGAGAAGTAGAACTTCACTACAATGTTTGCTTCAAACTGACAATACTGAAACAAGTCAGTTTCACTTGTAGCAAGAAATTTCCAAAATTCAACTAAATGTACAGGGTTAACAAAGTTGAATAAAACTGCTGGTGGAAGCTTTCCAATAAAAGTGAACACCCAGAGTTTGGACTCAATGTGTGAGATTTTTAAGCTATTTCTCAATTATGTTTGAGAAGATATTTTTGCTAGATAAATACTGACAATCTTTGTCCTTCACATTAACACTGATGGCTATAATCTCCACCAGCACACAATCCACAACACAATCCATTGCTCAGAATATAAAACCAGATGAAGTATTATATTTCAACCATGACAACACTTTTAAAGAGTTTACTTGTGTAAATGGACTGCAGATTGGTTTGGCGTTGGTTGATTAATTTTCTATGCTACTACTAAAGACTGAGTCTGAGGACTGCTCTGTTGAGCATGTTTAAATAATAATTTTATGAACCATGCTGCTGCTGTAAAGGGCAGAATAAGAATTACCCAATAGCAAAACTATACAGGTGGTGTTTGGGAGGTGGAGGGTGGAATGGAAATCTGTGTAGTGTGCCTAGAAATGTGATGCTACTGATACAGAATGTGATACTGATATGGAATATGAATGAAAAATGGTCAGAGATATTAGATTGCTGAGCAGAAACTGGAACAAAATGTTTGGTAATAACCCTCTTGATATAGCATATATGCCACCCACTGCACCGTTGATAAATTTCTCCTAACAAAACACACACGTGTTTAATTTCTTAGTTATGTTAGTTATGTTATGCTGCCCATTTTACTATAGGCTTGTTATGGTCATTAAACTCATGGATATACTCCAGTATATGCAGCCTTTGGGGCATCTCAGAAACTAATTACACCCAGTAGAATCACCCTGACGTAAGGCTCATTTCTTTCTATTACTTTTTCATCATTTTCTCTCTCTGTAAGTGTCAGATATTTATTGGGTATTAGTGAAAACATTTATACGTACTGCCCACATGGCAAACCAACAGTAATTATATTAAATCTGATAATTTGTATTTGTATTGTTTTGTACAAGACATATATATATATATATATATATATACAGTGAGGAAAATAAGTATTTGAACACCCTGCTATTTTGCAAGTTCTCCCACTTAGAGATAAAGGAGGGGTCTGAAATTGTCATCGTAGGTGCATGTCCACTGTGAGAGACATAATCTAAAAAAAAATCCAGAAATCACAATGTATAATATTTTAACTATTTATTTGTATGATACAGCTGCAAATAAGTATTTGAACACCTGAGAAAGTCAATGTTAATATTTGGTACAGTAGCCTTTGTTGGCAATTACAGAGGTCAAACATTTCCTGTAGTTTTTCACCAGGTTTGCACACAATGCAGGAGGGATTTTGGCCCACTCCTCCACACAGATCTTCTCTAGATCAGCCAGGTTTCTGGCCTGTCGCTGAGAAACACGGAGTTTGAGCTCCCTCCAAAGATTCTCTATTGGGTTTAGGTCTGGAGACTGGCTAGGCCACGCCAGAACCTTGATATGCTTCTTACAGAGCCACTCCTTGGTTATCCTGGCTGTGTGCTTTGGGTCATTGTCATGTTGGTAGACAAAAGCTTCGACCCATCTTCAATGCTCTAACTGAGGGAAGGGTTGTTCCCCAAAATCTCGCAATACATGGCCCCGGTCATCCTCTCCTTAATACAGTGCAGTCACCCTGTCCCATGTGCAGAAAAACACCTCCAAATCATGATGCTACCACCCCCATGCTTCACAGTAGGGATGGTGTTCTTGGGATGGTACTCATCATTCTTCTTCCTCCAAACACGTTTAGTAGAATTATGACCCAAAAGTTCTATTTTGGTCTCATCTGACCACATGACTTTCTCCCATGAATCCTTTGGATCCTCCAAATGGTCATTGGCAAACTTAAGACGTGCCTGGACATGTGCTGGTTTAAGCAGGGGAACCTTCCGTGCCATGCATGCATGCCATGCCATGCATGATTTCAAACCATGACGTTTTAGTGTATTACCAACAGTAACCTTGGAAACGGTGGTCCCAGCTCTTTTCAGGTCATTCACCAGCTCCTCCCGTGTAGTTCTGGGCTGATTTCTCACCTTCCTTAGGATCATTGAGACCCCACGAGGTAAGATCTTGCATGGAGTCACAGTCCGAGGGAAATTGACAGTCATGTTTAGCTTCTTCCATTTTCTAATGATTGCTCCAACAGTGGACCCTTTTTTTTGGCAGTTTCCCCGTAGCCCTTTCCAGCCTTGTGGAGGTGTACAACTTTGTCTCTAGTGTCTTTGGACAGCTCTTTGGTCTTGGCCATGTTAGTAGTTGGATTCTTACTGATTGTATGGGGTGGACAGGTGTCTTTATGCAGCTAACGACCTCAAACAGGTGCATCTAATTTAGGATAATAAATGTAGTGGAGGTGGACATTTTAAAGGCAGACTAACAGGTCTTTGAGGGTCAGAATTCTAGCTGATAGACAGGTGTTCAAATACTTATTTGCTTATCCACTTATAATACTTATTCGTATCATACAAATAAATAGTTAAAAAAACATATATTGTGATTTCTGGATTTTTTTTTTAGATTATGTCTCTCACAGTGGACATGGACCTACGATGACAATTTCAGACCCCTCCATGATTTCTAAGTGTGAGAACTTGCAAAATAGCAGGGTGTTCAAATACTTATTTTCCTCACTGTATATATATATATATATATATATATATATATATATACACATATATATATATATATATATATATATATATATATATATATATATATATATATATATATATATATATATATGAAAAGACCAATATTTTTCTAACTCAATTGTTTTTCTTCTGAGGTGTCAGCAAGCAAAGCATCAGCAAGCAAGTGTGTGAAAGAAAAGGTCATTGGCAGCTTGGTGTAGGGGTGTGGAGGTTATTGAATAAATAAAAGAGCATTGACAAACCTTTGCAGGTCTCCTGCTGCTTTCTGCTCACCTTTGAGTCTCAGGAGATTATATCACTGCTGTGAATGCAGGTAGTGGATGGTGCCAATGTTCTATCAAATCAATGTATAATACACATAATGAAATTAGATTCAATCCTTATAGTGAAAAACTAACAAAAACTTTACTAAAATCGAATTGTATTAGGGGAATTTTTGTATTGGAGGAGTTTTTTTTTTTTTTTTATTCTGAACATATACAACCTCAAAAACTCAAATTCAGGACTATAACCATTACACATAAGCAGTAATCATTTTAGAAAAGAGTCACACATACAGAAGCCCTAAGAGGACATGCTTTATTTATTTTATCATATTCTAATGATCACTACTTAATTTTCATAACTTTAACATAGCATAATGCTAACAAATATATATATATATATATATATATATATATATATATATATATATATATATATATATATATATATATATATAATAATATATACAGTAAATATATATATATATATATATATATATATATATATATATATATATATATATATATATATATATATATATATAGTATCTCATAAAAGTAAGTACACCTCTCACATTTCAGTAACCATTATAGTATAGCTTTTCAAGGGACAATACTATAGAAATTAAAGCTTGGATATATTTTAGAGAAGTCAATGTGCAGCTTGTACAGCAGTACAGATTTACTGTCAACTGCCAACTTTTTCGAGACCTGCAAATTTCACCATCAAATTTGAAATAACCTCATTTTGTGCATAAAAGTGTCAAACTTCTTAGTTTAAACATTTATGTTCTCTATGTACTATTGTGAATAAAATGACTGGCTCATGTGATTTTTAGTTTTTATAATTAATAACAAAAAAAATGTAAAAAGTGAACAAATTAAGTGTGTGATTTAAATGTGTAAAATAATAGTTACGGTAGGTATTGGCTTTTTTTTTCGTTTTGTTTTGTTTTGTATACATATATAGAATTCTGCTTGGTCTAAATCATATTCAGAGACTGTATGTGTGAGAGTTTTGACTTCTCACTCAAAATCATATACACCATGCCGATTAAACAACAATTAAAATTACCCAGTAACTCAATATAATAAATTAGAAGGGTTTACAATAACTGTCTTAATCTTTATGTGACTGTGACTGCATGTTAGTATGGTTATGGTTGTGTATATAAGGCACTGCATTGATTTAGAATGGTGATACACATTTTAGCACCCAACACTGAACAGTACACCTCAACAATGATGGAACTGTAATGAATGGACATTCAGTGCCACTCAAATAAGGATGGGTTCCCTTTTGAGCCTGGTTCCTCGTAAAGTTTTTTTCCTTATGCCATCTCAGGAAGTGTTTTCCTTGCCACAGTCACCAGTGGTTCAATCATTAGGGATAAACTTTAAAGAAAAAACCTTTATCAACTAAATGTATACATTCCAATGTCATAACCTCTTTATCTCTGTGAAGTTGCTTTGGAGCAATGTCCATTGTTTAAAGTACTATACAAATTGAATTGAATTGAACTGAATTGAAACTAAACAAATCCGACCAGAACTATCTGTGTGTTCAGTGCTTTTAAGGCACACTTTTAAGCCAATCAGAATCAAGTATTTAGATAGACCATGGTATAAACCTGTAAGCTGAATTGCAGCCAGCATTACTGTCAAATTTGAGAATGCAGGAGTGGTTAGAATAAAAGAACTGTTAATCGACTGCTTCAAGTAAGTCACTTACTGACCTCCGTTAAAAGTCAGTTTTCGAATAAACAAGTTCGCTTTTCTCAGTTCTGTGAATACTGATGAAGTACTTGTATATGCTAATCACACATAAAGCATAGCTGTGATGGATAAGAGTTAGGTTAAAATATGCAGGAGAATGCCTTTAGCACAGCTAGGAGCCTTAAATTAGACAGAAATAAAGGATCATGTGCCTTCATTTGCATTTGCATTTATAAGAGCCAGATGCTTTTATTCATGAGAATCATTTTCTGTGATTAAAAGGGTGTAAAGCTGCATAAGGACTAAACCTTATTGCAGTAGGTTTGTGTGTGTGTGTGTGTCAGAGAGAGAGACAATGTGAGTGATGGGTTCTAGATGTCTGACGCTGACTTTATCACTCGTTGTCAAGGGCGTGCTAGTACCTTCACAAGAGTACATCTGTGTGTTATGTGTGGCTCTTTCCTTTATTTAATTCTTTTTGGACATTGTGACCTTTATAGGCCACTTGAGCACCATCCACACGTGTTCGGTTGTAAAACAATACGAGACGTGGCCAGTCAGACCACAGGATCAGTGAGTGAAAAGACAAGAGCAGTTGCACGAGTAACTAAATTCATGGACATTGTTCTATTTATTTAACTTCAAATCAAAATATACAGAAATACAGGACAGAAATAGTTTTTAGTCATCAAATATTCATTACAGTATAATAGTTTTTTGGTAGAGTTTTAGTTATCAACATTTTGAGATTTAAATGATTAAAGGTCTATTCTTTTGGGATGGGTAGTTATAATGTATTTGGGAAAAGAGCAGGTCGCCATGGTCCTTGATATTCAGGCAGTGTAGCAGCATCTTACTTCCAGTACTCAGAAGGCTTCAGCTGGCTATTGCTGAGATACCTGTGATTATCAGACAGCATGTCTTCCAGAAAAAGCTTCTCTGTTGTTCGAAGAAACCAGACAGATTTTATAAATCTCCCATCTCCTGCTGACTGATTAGAGCAGGGGTGGCCAACCAGTCAGAGACCGAGAGCCACATTTTTTACTGTGTTACCGCAAAGAGCCACATCATACACATGGGCACACATGAACATCACCCATCCCTTCCTCTTACACACACACACACACACACACACCTCTGCTCAGCTAGATTTATTGTAAATGTCACACACCAACATAATGACAGAAATTGACTCCTACAGTTCTAAGACCACAGGACAGTCATTTTCAACAATGAACATTGTGTGCACTTAGTGGGACTTTTGGCATCCTTGCCTTGAACAATCCCCTTCAAATCTGCCTCGTATTCCGTTGTTGCCACTCGAAGCAATTCTTTCACACGTGTGTCAGTCAGAACAGATCGATGCTTTGATTTCACGTGTTTCAGGGTAGAAAACAAGGACTTGGTGTTTTTTTTTATGTGCGTGTTCACTTCGCTTGAGTTCAATACGGTATTTTCGTCAAATGCGCATGTGCGTGAGATGAATATACCGCAGGGGTGGGAATTTAATTTTTACAAGGGGCCTCATAAGAAACCTGAATTGTATCAGAGGGCCACACCAACGATAATATTTTAGGGCTGCACCGAAAAGAAAATTAAATACAAAACTCAATAAAATCCATAATTTTTTGTGTTATGCCTTTTGCCTTGGCACCATCACTGGAAAACTTTACTGCCTTTTCAAAAGCGTCCTCTACAGACGGAGTGCGCATGCTCGGATTGACTTTACTTTTCTGCGCCGCGTTCTTCTCATATTTAGAAGGCAATCGGGATGTTTGGATTTCAGGTGATAAATTAAACCCGACTTGGAGAAACTCTGCAGATTCACCCCTTCTTGAAATTTCAGCATTGCATGTTTTGCAAATCGCTATCCGCACAGCGCAAACATGTTGCTCTTATCCAGATAACCGTGTGCTGCTGCGCTTTTTTATTGCGTCATTACAATTGTGTTTCTGCCGTGTTTCGGTGATTTAGGTTATTTCCGAAAATTCTCGGTGCATCGCTGTAATTTATGATTGGCCTCATGCCAAGGTCTGATATACCGCAAAGTTTCCCAGTAGGGGCAAGCTCATTTAAGTCTTAAAAATACCGTATTGAACTTAAGCAAAGCGAACACACACATTAAAAATCAAACACTCAAAAATCAAAATGAACGTAAGAGCCGCATGAAACCAGCCAAAGAGCCGCATGCGGCTCGCGAGCAGCGGGTTGGCCACCCCTGGATTAGAGGGTTGCTTCTTCTGGCTTCAGCGTCTGGTCCCGTAACTGCTGTGGGACGTCTGCATGGGAATCTGAGATAACTCTGGAGAGTTCTTGGTGTAAAAGAATAAGATAAGTGAGGTGTGAGGGTTGTCAACAGTACTTTGATTCATAAAGATGCTCTGGAACTTCCTCTAAAAGGCAAAGACTTAGAAAAAATTCTTAACAAACATACACACTGACACTTCTTTTTAGATTATTTATTTAGCCAAATTATGGCTTTTTTCATGATCTCCTTATGTACGTTGACATCAAATATAATATATGTATATATAAACTTCTTCCTAAATACAATGGAAAAAAGCATGCCTTTTTTCTGCAGTAAAGGTGCAGTCTTCGAGATAAAAGGGTTCCTGAAGGTTACGATAATTACTTGCTCATATCTTTCTAAAAGAGGAACCTTTCAAGAACCCTAGTTTATTTCATTTGTTTAAAAAAATGTTTTAATGTTTCATGAATGGTTCATCTGCCCCCCAAAAAGGCACTTCTAGTGTTGATAGACCCTTTAGTTGCATTATATCAGGTCAATGTTGAATTCTAACATCTGATTGGACATTTGGTGTTGAGTAATTCCTAACATCAGCTCTGATAGTAGTTCTGGCTGCAGAGTAAATCAGGTTATATTTAATGTACTTGTACAAACAGGCTAGCTGAATTAAAGGGACTTGAATGACACAGTACTGTATAACACACATAGTATAACACATGGTATAAGCCTTTCTAAAGGGTAGAAGCCAAGCTTAAAGTGTTTGTCATATAAAAAAATTACTAATGTAACATAATCGACATTTAATTTATTTGCAAACTGTGACTTTGCATCACATCACACTACCTCATGGTTCATCACTTTTCTATAATAGTACACCTTATAGTGTTTTATGAAGGGGATAATCCACAGGTAGTGTAGAAAAATGTAGGAAACAAATAACTTCCCACTGTGCATCAGATGGTGTTTGCCTCTGCAGGGGAGCATTGTTACTATGGTTACAATTGTTAATACACTCAAAAAAATATTTAGGCCTAATAAAAAAGTTATGTAATTTGATTGCATATAAATTTTCCATCCATTTGGATTACGTATTTTTAATGTAAACGTATTAATAAACTTAATGTGATAAATATATGTAAGTCCTATATAAATAAAACAAGTAACAATTAGATTTATGTGATATTTTCAATTAATCCAATTTATTTTAAATAAATAAGAAATGGGTTTATGTGTTATTATGTAATAAACCTATTTTACTTAAAATGCATCACATTTAAGTAATTTGTATTAATAAACCCAATATATTTTAAAATCATATTTATAAATTTGTATTTACTTATTCATCACCATTTCCCCTCCCCAATCACAATATACAACACAAAAAAGAATGGCCAGAGGGTCACTTCATTTCACATTTTTATTTTAGAAATAACAAGCACAAAAGGCAGCAAAAAGAGGAGCTAGCAAGACAGTCTGTGCTCACTGATACTGTGTTGTGTGCAACCTCAACAAAAAATAAAGTACTTACATTCTTTACTTAACACACCAAGGTTAATTGCACTACTTTAATTATTTATTTCTTTTTTTTGCCACAATAATCTAATTTCGGCAGGTCATCTGAAGTATCTATATCACTATCTGCATCTAACGGAGGTATAAAATCTATGTCCGCAGAAGATGAGGGGCTATCATCTACAGTACTACCAGATTCGTCTGACTGAGCAGCGAGTTTAATAACACCTGCCTTAAAATCGTTTAGAGTGTAGGGATTATGTTTACGATTTTTATGCGAGTGAAATGTTCCATATATGTTTGTCTCAAACGTACATCCTTCAAACATACAAGTTACGTTTTCATACTGCCTAAGATGTTGATTTACATGAGCAAAGTATTCCTTTTCAGTTAAAATTTCCTTACATGCACACGTCTGACAAAAGAATGTAGTTAACTGAACATTTGCTGCTGTTAACTTCCTGTGTGTTTGATATGTGTGACTCAAAAGATTCTTCCAACTTGTGAATGTACATGGGCAATCTGCATATAGACAGGGATATCGGCAATTGCGACCATAGTGGAAATGTTTCAGCCTAAAATGTTTTAGCAATTCATACCGGGTAGATAATGAAATGTCACACACTTTGCATGGCCACATTCACATATCTGTGAACAAAGACAAAAGAAAAAAAATCAGTTACGTCCAAATATTAAAGAATCAACATAAATAATTTAATTTATACTTGATTTTACTGTAAGTCAAAATACAGCTACTACTACTAATAATAATTTATTAATAACATTTTTTATAACAATGAAATAACTACATAGGTCCAATTTATAAGAAACTATGGTTGATTGCAAGATGATATTAGGCTGTTCATGTCTGTAAAATATGTTTTTAAATATGTTTTTAACTATGTATGTTATGCTTTTTTTATGTTGAATCATATAACATTCAAACTGAGATTAATTGTTCATAATCAGATGTATTGATTCTTCTATGTATTAAAAAACAATCTTTGTAGCATACATACAAGGTCTAGGAGGTTGTCCCACCATTTAGATGTAAGAAAAGATGCTTGATGTATCTGAAAAGGAAAAAAAATGGTTTTAGTTAGAAACAAAAGCATACTTTTGATTATGAAATTACAAAGCCAGCATTATATTTTTAGAGAATTATTAGAATAGTACTGTCATTTACTAATTGCAGTAGTTTATAACTGTCTTTATTTGCCGTCAAACGTTAAACCACAGAACAAGAGCAGACCAACAGCAAAAGACACAGACGGGGTAAAACCATGGTTCACATAGAACACCCGACCAACTGGCAACTGTTGGAAGTTATCCATGTACGATTTAAATACATTTAAAATTGCAGTTGGTTTAGTAATCGTTTAATGACACATCGCTATTTTAATCTTTAAACAGTTAACACCTAAAACCATTTTTTCCTCTCGGATTTAACTTAAGCTGTGCACGTGGCCAAAGTTCTAAGTTATGTTATTCAGGTCAGAAAATACGGAAATTAATATAACGTTAAACCAAAAATAAATACGCATCCCAGTTACCTTTAATTATACTGTCTAGCTGACAAAAGTAGCTTAAGGGGAAAGTAGATAAAGTTAGCTTTTATAAGAACCATGTGCAAGTTAGTTAGCTAACATAAGTGGAATAAATGCAAATTGATAGTCAGTGCATTGATACAGTTTAATACGATATCAACAGCAGTAATAACACACATATATATTGAAAGCAGTCAACTTTTATACGATAAATACATATGTAACTTGCCTTGCAATCAGGTTGATCTAAGAAGATGATCCGATGTAAGATGGCGAGGAGAACGGTGTTTTTTCAACTGCCTCTGCCGCGCGCGGGTTGCTGCTTTTTTTTTTTTTTTTTCATGTGCATTGCCATAGACATGTGTATGTGCAGTACCGCTCCCTACCGACTGGAGTATGGATAATTTCCGCCTCTAAACAATTCCATTGCCCATAAATTATATGCAAACCAATCTCATAAAATATAACTTATAGGATCTGGCTCGTTCCACAGCTAGATATATTTAAACCATATTCATAATTGTTAACTGATTAAATCGAATAGTTTTCAGAATGAACCAATTTACATGGATTCTAAGCAATTTGACTACATACATTTTGAAAATATTATTATTTAAATAAAACCAAAAGGATGCAAATACATAATTATAAACTATGCCATGATTCATTTTTTTGAGTGTAGGCTGTGCATTAAGTTAAATCAAAATTGTGTATTCAAGCATAGTATAAGCTTTATGTAATGCACTGCATTTTATTAAATGTTTTTATTTGGTAGTTTTTCAAAAGTATATATATATATTGCTGTATTTGACTTTTGGATTCAATTAAATTGGTCATGTTTGATTTTTGCGATGTCTCTGAGCTAGTGAAGGTGTTCTGATTAAACTCTGACAGGCTACACTTTGTTCCTTTCTTGTTTAAATGAAGATAAATGAGTTGGGGACAGCAGCTTTAAATGTTCTCATGAGACATGAGATAAGATGTTTCAGAGCCTTAATGACTCTGTTTTGTCTATTTCCTGTGATTGAGTGCATTCATTAGGATGACTGCACAGATAGAAGACTCCAACACACAGAACACATACACAAACACACACACCCACACTAACACACACACACAGCAAAGCAGTCAGAATTTTTATGGGAAAATATGGACACATGAATAAACAAAATAACCAAATCAGCAGGGGGAAGCTCATTAATTGTGACCTTCTGCATTGGTGACCTTGATAGCCATATTACACTATTGCTAGACTGGTCACTATGTGTTTGGATTGCTTTCTGGCATTCACATTTTTTAACATTAATGATTTACTTAATATTTAGCACAAGAAAAATCCAGAATGGGAAAAGTTATGATCTCTGCCTTTAACCTTTGCATGGGTGTGGGTTCTGGGATTTACACACACAACAGTCTCTACAGTTTACACAGAATGGTGTAATACCAAAAAAAAAGAAGAAGAAGGTCTTAAGGGTGTGAATGAGAGAGCAGAGGAGAATAACCAGACTGGTCTGAGCTGACAGAAGGTCTATTATACTTTAAATTCACTTACATCAATGGTGAGCAGAAAAGCATCTCAAAATACTCAATGCACATCAAACCATGAGGTGGAAGAACTACAACAGCAGAAGACCACATAATCTAAGACTAACAATGAATGAGTTCAAGTGAATTGAATGATGTGTATAAACGTGTAATAGTTCATGTGGTGAACGTCTTTGTTTTATTTATGGAAGGAGTCTCGGGTGTCATTGCTTTTTAACAGTTACAGTGCTCCACAAAGTTTCCCAATATTTATTTATACGACAAAGGGAATCTCAGGTTTCCAGTTTCTCTGTAAAATTATTTGCTGTGATGATAGATAGATAGATAGATAGATAGATAGATAGATAGATAGATAGATAGATAGATAGATAGATAGATAGATAGATAGATAGATAGATAGATAGTACCATCTTTTATGGTACAAGGAAGATATGCTTCGAGGCTCATCTCTGTTCTGGCACCAAGGTGGTGGAACAAACTTCTATTTGATGTCTGAACAAATAAGTCTCTTGCTGTCTACAGACTCTAATGACAAATCTACAAACTTACATCTTCCAGAGGTTCTTAAAAAACTTTATAACAAACTTTAGAGCGTAATAACAATATTTTTTTCTCCCAACAGATTGACTGATGGTATTTTTAGCCTGTGTCCTAGTGAACCAGCATTAGAATGTATTTAGTGAGACTTATTAAAATGTCAAAGCACTTTTGTTAAGTTGCACAGGATAAGGGTGTATGCCAAATGTTGTAAATGTAAATGTTATATCTCAAGAGTAGGTTGACACTGACAGTAACAAAGATATAGAATGACATTAGCATGATAACACAAGTCGGATGGCTCAGTGGTCATGTGCTGTTAAAGTCAAGTGAGAGTCCTAAATTTAACTGAATGTATGGATGTATGAATACATAATTCAATCAAATGAAACCAATGTACACATGAATTACTATGAAAATACATCTTATATTTGTATTATCTAATATTTAGTAATAGGAACTTTATATTTTGAATGTTTCACATTACAATATATCTATTAACCATTAAACACATTTGTGTGCCATTAATTAATAAAATAAACATTGTAATCAAATCAGAGTGAATTAGTTTTATTTAACTTCACAATCTGTCATGTATTACTCTATAATGTACACTGTAGCTATAGAGTGACCATGTGTAGTCTCCATTTCTGTCCTCTGTAGTAATTCTTTCTATAAGCCTGTCTCAAAATCACACATTGCCACAGATTACATATTTTGACTACCTACTATACAAATCCCACTCTGCAATTTTATACCAAACAAAAATCTAATTGCAAATTTATAAATTATGAAATTTAGTAGCTATCAACCGCACAAACTGCCGATTTTAAATTCATACATTTAAGGTCTAGATCGACATTTTCGGTAAAAAGTCACCCCAGGTAGCCTCATGGCACTTTTACTACACAGAGCAGGCTGCCATGAATAAGTGCAGAGACAGTGCTAGACTTCACATTATGGCTCTAATACATCACCCAGGCCTGGACAACACACTACCATGTTGTGATTATCATCCTAACTGTAATCCTATTTTATCTGGTTTGGTATCCATGACAACTGCTAAATTGGATCTTGTGTAGTACAAAAATAGCTATTTCAAAATAGCCATTCTAAAGTGTTTGTATTATTTTCTCTTAAATCTAGATTGGAAAAGACAATTAAAAAACATTATAAATTTCCCACATATATAAATCCCATACATTTCCTAAATTTAGGATAACACTATGAGGAGATATTTTATATCTTATAAATTATATTTATTGGATTGGAAAAGACAATTACAAAACATTGTAAATTTCCCACATCTATAAATCCCATACAATTCCTAAATTTAGGATAACACTATGAGGAGATATTTTACATCTTATTAATTCCATTTATTTATGCCCCACTGCTGTTAAACTCTGATTTCTGATTGGTAAGATGGTTTCAGTAATCCAATTCGGTACAATTTATTTGTATAGTGCTTTTAACACAATTTCCTAAAACTGATTTTCTAGATGGATTACAAATATATAATGTCAGAATTGTTTAGCTGTAAGTTTATCCCTAATAAACAAGCCAATGGAGAGATGGTATGAGAAAGAAACCTGGAGACTCAAAAGGGATCCCCTCCTCATCTGAGTGACACCAAATTTCTATTCTTTATAGTTTAATCATTCAGGTTAAAAACTGGTCACTAATGTGCACTTAAATGCAAAACTTAAACCTAATCATTGTAACAGACTGTTTAAATTCATTATAATCCAAATCTATTTTTGAGTTTTACTTTCCACAGTAACCTAGTGGATCTTTAGGCTTTTCATGTGGAACCATCCTTAGCTAAACCAAGTGGTCTACAAAAAATCCCAGATTAAAAAAAATGCTTTCTTTCTATTATTGTTTCAAGGGTAACAAGGTAGACAATGACTTGCATGTCAGGTGCTACACAAAATTTCAGAATAATAATAAACTGCTGTTTACTTTGCATTTTAACCATTGCCAGAAGTTTCCCCACATAATCTAGGGAAATACTGTTTTTCACTACTCAGCTAAAATGACTTTGTGTCTTACAGTTTCTAAATTACATGTTTTATTCCTTTTTCTTCATTTTAAGAAACATTGATAATAGAACTTTAAAGAATAGACATTCAGCATCACCTAAATAAGGATGGGCTCTCTTTTGAGTCTGTATGCTTATGCTGTATTCAAGGTTTCTTCTTAACATAGGCTCAGTGAGCTTCTCCTTGCCATTTTCATTTTATAGGGATTAATTTATGGTTTAGAAAATTATATTTCCAGTCTATTTATTATTTACTGTAAACCTTTTTTGTGACAATATGTGTTGTTAAAGTGCTGTATAAATAAATTGGACTGGGAATTAGACACTCTTTTTTCCAGCTGTTATAATGTGATAACGTTTGGTGAAATAATAATAAAAAAAAAAATTGGTAAGGTGAGCTTTATGTTCTATAAGAGAAATATCTGAAGTTTTTAACATTTAGTGTCAGTGATTTGCATGTTTGTAACTGAGTTACTGTTACTAAAGTTGATTATTATCCACTGCTAAAACACCAAAATGTAAATGTCTTCTAATGCAACAATAATCTTCATTATTCGGTGTTTTTTGTTATTAAAGACATGATGCTTTATTATTAATTTGTAGTTACATATATACAGTACATATATTTAATATATTATAGTGACATTTAATGTTCTGGAATATTTAGGGGAAATACAAACATTTTCTCACAAACATTTACTCGAACTTTAAGATCCAGGATATAACTCATAAAATGTTAAATAAAGACCTACTTACAGAAAATAAATAAGTATACTGTATATTCATATAGCTCAGTAAGGAGGGAGTTGTTACTATAGCAACAATGGCATTAGAATTAGATATTTAATTGACACAAAATAAAGATACATTTCTGCATTCTGGAATTGTCTGATAAATGTGTCTTGATGTATACCCTTTTCTTTATATTTTATTTATAGTTTATGTTTAGGATTTTAGGATGCAAAGTATAATAGGTGTTTACTTTATCAGAGCAAAATTACTTCACTAATCCAGAATCCAGAAGAAGAGGAGAATGAAAAAAATAAAGGGATGAGAAAGATGTAAAGGTTTAATAGTGCTGGTGGGGTGTGGATAGCTTGTGACCAGTAATTTGGTGGTTTCTGTTCTAAAGGTCAGGAAACATAAATGCTGTGGAAGATTTCTATGAAGCTGATGAATGTTGTGTGGTAGTGGCTCAATTGTTGCTTTATGATGTGTCTTGCACATTAAGGCTCAGAAAATGGTCAAGACTTTAAACAACACAAAAGAATAGTGGAAAAGGAACGCCAGTCTCAAACCACTGATGTCTCGTTTTCTATAAACAAACTGTACAATAGGCTAGATTGCAATTACGGCCATTTTCTTATTTAATTATGAGCGAAATCAAGCTGTGCTGCTTGAGTTCTGAAACGTACTGTATAATATGAGTGCATATACTAATATGAGTGCAGCTATAATCAGCATCACCGATGGAATTATTGCTAATAAATGTACATTTAGTTTATGTTTTATATTCTTGGCATCCTTCATGTTTTATTGAGTGTCATATACCATAGGACTATGTCTCCCAGAAACCCTTGTTTTTTTGCACCGATTCACATTTACTGCTAATTAGTACTCACTTACTGAGTATATGTCCTCACTTTTCATTGCACTTTTTGTCTCATCGTTGTGTTTATTGTGTTAAGTTTTTACTTAAAACAGTACCTGCACTTTAAACTGAGATGTGACACAGTTTTGTAACTTAGGCTTTGTAGTATAATCCTATCAAACCCAATTGTTTAAATTGAAATGGTTTACAGTAAACACTAAACACTAAAGTTAGTCAGATTCACTGCAGCTGTTAATCAGTAGTAGGAGAGAAGCAACATAAGACTGAAGGTTAACTAAAATATGTGAGTGTGTGTAGTGAGGGGATTGGTGGTGTAGCAGTGAAGGTCATGTGTATCGTATTTTCAAGGGGATTAATTTAACAAGAAAATGAAGCTGTTGAAGGTTAATCATTAGCTCAGTCAAATTTTATGTTAAATCAAGTGATAAAATCTTTTAATTAAGCAATATCTCTCAAGTGCTTAGTTACACTAAATATATCAGCTATTATTGAGCCGTAGGCCGAAGGTAGTGCTTATATTCAGGAGAAAATTGAGCAGTTTCATGTTATTTATATATTACAGTCTTTTACTCAATTGTATAGGATGCCTTTGGATGCAGTAGCATTACACTTTTGAAAACCTCAAAGCATTGTTTCAAATATATGTTTTTAATATAACCGATTTCCCACATGTTCCCCAACAACGTCAAAGAAAAATGAACAGTCCTGTATTTTTTTAAATAAAATGGGAGAAAATGGCACCAGAATATAAACTAAATATTGGAAAATTTACTACATATTATGTATCTAACATTACCTCAGGGAAATGACACACACACACACACACCTTTTCAAGCAGTAGAAATACACTAGCAAATGTCCCTACATATGAATTACAAATAAAATGTATTACTAATACTATCTCTGAACTAACAACATAGATTAATCTAAATAGATAACTAAAAAGCCACAAAGGCCAGTTAGATTCAGAAATCAAATGAAGTAACTGCTACCACCCTGAAATTTGTGTGTGAAAAAAAAAAAAACATTTAGACTTTAGACGTTAACCTGCCTCAAGCTTGACTCTATCATGATAATATGCAAAAAATATGAAAATAATATAAGCAAAAATGGTTTTGAAACAGCCAGTCTAGCAAAGCCCAACATACACCACACAACACAGTTATACCATTCTGGCTTTATCTAAACAATATACTATAATTCCCACTCTGCATAAGTTTCAGTATGAATGGGATGTGTGAATGTGTGTATGTATGCGTGTGTGTATGTATGTGATTCTGAAAGAGGTGAAAAACATACTCAGAAATTTTGCATAACTCAATGTATAGTTATTGTCTAAAGTATAAAAAAAAAAAAAAAACTTTTTGAATTGAGTAAAATAAAATGAAGTTAGTGCCATTATTTTCTCATGAAAAGTAATCATTACTTCTATAATACTATTGGAAAATTGTTGCTTGTTTATTTGTTGCAGCTATGCTATTTTACCTGAATCCATGTACATCTGCAATATTTACTAGCTAGATCTTGAATATTTGATTAGACAGTTTAAGTTATTCGTAACTAAGAAAACAGGCGAGCTTAGTTAAATACAGCAATGGTAGTTAATTAGTAAATCATCATGCATTTGCACCTCGAAATTAGCTTATTTAACTGATACAAATCTTCATTTAATTCTTAAATTAAAACATTTAAATATCCACAAAGTTATAGTGTTTTAAAATTTTTGTTTTTTAATTAATTAATTTATTTATTTTTACAGTGCTTAATCGTAGAGCATGAGAAGACACATTGTCGTGATCCTTGAGAGCTGTCTTTTTTTCTACATTAAAGAATTTAATGGAAAGCAAACTGTTTGCGTATGGCATATTGCCACTGGTTTGATAAGAGTAGTAGCAGCCTTTGATATTGGTAGATTGGTGTTAGTGTGTTTTGAATCTTCAAGTAAAGTATAAAACCACAAAAACAATATTTAGAGTATAGAGAAACTAGTAGAATTAGAAAAATAATTACATTTACTTAATTACTAATATTGGGTTAGGTCCCAGGGATCTTGTGGCCCCTCGAAGCCCCTGACTCGGCTGTGTATGTAATCACCGAGCTTGCAGTCTTTTCATCTTCATCGCTTTTGTTGTTGAAATTCCCTTTGTCCATTTGAAAAAGGTTTTTCATGCTAGTGTTTGGTTCTTCTTGTATTTTCTCAGATAGAATAAATGGCTATTGTTTTATAGGTATGATGACTGAATTATGTTGCTGTTATTACTCAAAATGAGTTGCTATGTACACAGGATTGGTCAGGCTCATCCACCAGCTCTTTAAATAGATTTACTACATTATTATAGAACATTTATTCATTCATTCATTGGTCTGTTAATTTGATTAATTAAAAAAAACTGAAATATAATTTAATATGAATGCTGCCAGTCAGCGTTGTGGTTATGGTCCATCAGAAAAATACATTTGTAACCCTTTATTAACATGTACAAGCCTTCATTAAAGTTTATATTTATCTTCATTGTTTTAATCCCTGCTCATATTTCATGCCTCATCATTGTGCAAGAGCAGTTCCCGTTATTTTTGCGTGGATCCTTCTCATTTGCTCAAATCTCTGCTACTGTTAAAACGGCTTTGCCGAGAATTACGGGAATTGTAGTCTTTTAATTTCTCTGTCGCAATACAAAACAATCAAATGCTTAGAGATTAATGACTACATTTCCCAGAAGCCGGTGCAGCCGTGAGCTAATAGCATGTGATTATTTCACTTCCGGGATGAGGATAAATGTATAAAGCGCACAGCTACTTTTCTCCGTGTCTTGTTTGTTTTGTTTGAGCGGTTTCCTTTGAATTGGTTGAAACATGGAGGTGTATAGTTTGTTTGTGTGCGTTTGCCTCGCTGTGGGAGGAATGGCGGGGAAATACTCCCGAGAAGTGAATGAGCAGAAGGTGGAGAGTGAAGGGAAAACCGCCGTGGAGTTTCGCATCGCTAAATTAAACCAGGTTTGGGAGAAGGCGAACAGGGTGAGAGTCTCGTGACTGAAATACTATATATATATATATATATATATATATATATATATATATATAATGTGTGTGTGTGTGTGTGTGTGTGTGTGTTAAGAAAAGAACAAGCTTAAATAATGATTATATTTATTACAGGGGTCCAATGTTTTGAACTCTTGAATGGAACGTGTTGAAACCAAACCTCAGTAAAAGTAAAAAAGAAAATCAGTAGAGATGCAAATAAAATTGGAATAATAATAATTGTCCATACCTTCCCATTAAAAAAGGTTTACAAATATTGGAACATTGTAAATAATGAAGGACAGACATGAAACTATTCAAAAAGTTATTTATATATTTAGTTAAATATTTGATGGTAGTTTTTTTGTTTGTTTTTATTTGTTTGTTTTGTTTGCGTTATTTTTGTTTTTGTTTTTTTTACTTAAAAAATCCCTTTTTTTCTGTGCAAACACAAATGGCCAAAAGAAGAACGTTTTAAACTCATTCTCAAGACTGTCTCATCAAGCAACATGCATAAAGTAATAAAGGTTCATCTGTATATTTTATAACGCTGTATTCTGGTTGCTTGTGTTTGATAATAGTTTGTTTTTGGAATGTAAAAGAACAGAAGAGAAATCCAAATCATAGTTTGGTGTGACTGGCCTTTTTTCTCCTAAACAGCCTCAATTCTTCTAGTAACACTTGCACACAGTTTTTAAGGATTTCAGCAGGTAGGTTGTTCCAAACATCTTGGAGAACTAAAGGCAGATCTTGTGTGGTAATCTAAGGATGTAACCCCTTTAGCAAACAGCCTGTTTTTCTGCTACAGTCAAACATGCAGCCAAATTTTGATTCATCAGTCTGGAGCACCTGCTGCCATTATTTTGCATCTGAGTTCCTCTGTTTTTGTTATGCATAGTTGTCACTCAGGCTTGTATCCATGTCAGAGGTTGAACTTTTCTCCCGACTTCTCCAGACAGTAAATGGGTGTACCTGCGTCCCACTGGTTTTTGCCAGTTCTTCGCTTAGGGCACTGCTTCAGATTTTAAAGGGAATAAACATGTGTTCCATCCTCTGCATTAAGATTCTTTTGGCGACCACTGCATCTTCGGTTCTCATCACCTGTTTCTTGCTTCTTTTCATTGCCTGAAAATGTCTTGCAAATGCCCTGTTTTGTCAAATAGAGCATACAAATTAAAGAATAAAAATAGAAACGATAAATTTAAGAATAAAAAAAACGAAGAGGGATAAAATACAATATATTATTGGTTTATAAACGATAATAAAAAATACAATATTTTGATATGCAAATATGTAGCAGCATTTCCATTCGTGGAGGCAGATAAAGTGTGAAATTGAATTAAAAAGTGCATGGATGTGCAGTTTGAAATGTGTGAGTGTGAGGTAGTGGGTGTTGTACATTTGAGTCCAGGTTCTAGTCCTTGATATGCTTCTAGGTGAGGATTCAAACTGGTGCAGGAAGAAGCTCTTTCTCATTTTCCCTGTTTGGTACAAAAACCTGACCAGTATCTTGATATTCATCTAAACAATGAGTTGAGGTGTGGTAAATGGGGTATAAGCTAAATAATTGACTATGGGCCATTGACTTACAAGAAAAATAACACACACCAGAGGTGTAACCATTAAGCAATACATTTCATTGTACTTAAAAAAAAATACAAATAAATATATATATATATATATTTGAATCAACTGTTCCTTACTTAATTTCTTTTGTGAATATATTTTTGACAGCTTGTATATTTATTAAAGAAGTCTGTATTGTGAACAAATTGTGTGCACTGTTTTCAAGAGAGTCAAGAAGCTTTTATTGTCATTTCAACCATTTATAGCTGATGCAGTGCACAGTGAATTGAGAAATGTGCTACATAAAACAACATAACTCTGTGTTCCGTTAAGTATCTTTTAAGGGCTTAAGTGTCCTCTCCACATGAACTGCATGTAATAGCACTGCTAGTAAACCTACTGTATGTTATACAGTGTGCAAAAGAGAGCTGTATACAGTAGTGTACTTATAAATCAACACACAATGTAAACACAAAAGGTTGCACAGCAATAGCAGCAGTCAAATGGATGTGGAAAAACAGCATTTAAACAGTTTTGTAAAATAATAATATATAGGTAATGCTGAAGACATGGATGTGTGAAATGAGTGAGTGTGTGCATGCGAGTTTCCAGTTCAGTTCTCTGTGTTGAGGAGCCCGATGACTTGAGGGAAAAAACTGTAGTACAGTCTGGATGTGAGGCCCGAATGCTTCAGTAGATTGGTAGGAGAGTGAAAAGTGTCTGAGGGGGGTGTGGGGGTCATCCACATTGCTGTTGGCTTTGTAGCTGCAGTGTGTGGCATAAATGTCTGTGATCGATCAGTAAAATCAGCTGATAATGCAGTCCTCCACATCCCCAGGCTATACTTTATACTTTAATAACCACTGAATAGAGTATGAGATGAAGGATTTATGTAGTGCATATATATCTTATACAAGACCTACTGAAGTTGCTGCTTGCCAAAAATAACATAATCCAACACACCGCAGATTTGATAACTCACTCATGAGCTGAATCAGGCGTTTAGACATGGAGAAATCATGAAACTTGGCAGCACAGCAAGCCTCCAGGACAGGAGTTAAGAATCACTTACATTGTCATGCTGTCAGAGCTAATCTGCTGTTTTTAAATTCCCCATGGTCCTTGTTTATCTTCCTTTCCCTCCTACAGATGCAGCTCGCCCCAAGGCGGCTGTCTGAGCTCCACAGTGACCTGAAGATTCAGGAGAAAGATGAGCTTCAGTGGAAGAAGCTAAAGGCAGAGGGACTAGACGAGGACGGCGAGAGAGAGGCCAAGCTCAGGCGCAACTTTAACAGTAAAAGCGCAAATATTCGCTGTTTCTCTTGTTTATTTTTGTTGTACTTTAAGAAGGTTTAAACAGTACAAGGCCTTAAAATAGCCAGAGACTCATGAATACCGAATTCAGTGACAATACTGTGTAGTAGGGGACGGTGTGGGAATTAAATTAACCTGTCACAGAGCCCAACATTCCTTCTGACATCCCAGGCTGTGATGACCTAATTGTGTGATTAATGATTAGATTTCTGTGGCGTCATTCGTGAGGTGTTCAAGGATGAATCAATAACTTCTTATATTGGCTCTCACCAGAGCCAGTAAACCTCTGCCCCCTCTGCAGTAGTAGAGCAAATGATTAAGTCATCACTAAGGCTACAGAGGGTTTCCAGTGTCTACATGTTATTTATAACATTTGCAGGCGGTACTTGAAGTGTATGGAAGCATAATTCATTTTAAAATGCAATTTGCAAAATGACAAATCTTGAAATTGGAAATGTATTTCTGTATTTACATTTTCCATTTGTATATGTGCAAAGTTTGGTGCAAAAAGGAAATAAAAATGTAATTATATAATAAAATTCTTGCCATTTCCAACAGTAGTTTTAATATGCAAATTATATGCTAATTTTAATGCTATATAAAGTTGTAAAATAAAAAAATGAAAATCTATTACCCAAATTGATTTGATATGTGTAACATGTAAAAGCAGAAGCGGAAGCAAAATGATCGTTTAAATGTTATTTGTCCTAAATGTCTTTAAACTCACAGTTAGCGCCCTTAGGATTGCATTTTCATCATAACGGCGTGGGATATTTGTAGCCAAGTTCAATGTATATTTCAAAATGCATCCTGTGCCAAAGGTATAGCAAAAAAGGTAGCAAAATGTTGATTTAGATGTCGTTTATGTAATGCATTGAAACTTGAGACGTTTGAAAATGCATTTTCCTTTAACATCCCGTGACGAATTCAGTTAAGTGGATGTGGATTTGAAAAAGCATTCTGAGCTGACCACACCCAAGTTTTTCCGAGTAATGCCCAAGCACTGGAGCGTCAAATCGTCCCGTTGATTTGTTTAAAACAAGCGGTTTTCATGCAGATGATGGTCAGCGAATGTGATAGTCAGTATCAGCACTAGCGTAAGCAATCTTAGCTCTTTTCTTTTTGCCTTGTTTTTTATTGGCCAACTTACCCCGTGTCCCACCACTTCTATACATATGCGACATCGTCTGTATGAAAAATACTCCTTTTAGACAAAACAACGATACGATTTGACGCTCCAGTACTTGGGCAGCTTTTTTGGAAAAACTATAGAAGTGACCTCCATTTTTAAAAAGCGAATAAGCAGAACACATTAAAAAATTTGCAGCAGGAAAACCAAGGAAATTAAAAAACTTAAGGGATGCACAATGCGAATGCGCTTTTACTTCAGGTTGTTCTTACTATAGCCGTGTGTCAGTTATTTTAAGAGCTAATTGCAAACAAAGTGGGTGGGACTGAAGGGGCTGCCTATTATAAATTATTTTTTATATAGGTTTTAGTGTAGCTGTTTTCTTTCTGTTGCTAGGCTCCATATGTCATATCAGTTTTGTGTCTACTTTCCAGCATGTTCGAAAATTCTGAGGTATACAATATAATGGCATAATTTATTCATTCGAGAATATTTGTTTTTGTAGTCATCCTGGCCAAGTACGGAATGGACGGTAAGAAAGACAACCGTTCCTTGGATAGCGCCAACCTTAAAGACCATGATTCCAAACTGGGAGAAATATTTGGAGACCCAAGACTGGAAAAACTGTGGAACAAAGTGAGTCATAATCTCCTTACTTTTAATTCTCTCATACTGTTTTGTTTTAAGTAGGGATGCCACAATTCTCAATATAATATTGAACCGTTCGGTACAACATCACCGGTTCAATACGTGCTTGTGAATTTCGGTTTTACGTTTAAATAATTTGTGCTTTTTATTTCTCTCCGAATTGACTGTTTGTGTGTGCCTGTAAGTCTACGAGCTGAGATGAGGAAACTCCTCCCCGCGAGTAAATGTTCAATCACTATGCTCTAAAGTTAGGGGGCGCTGAACCATCATTCCACACTTTAACATGGCGAGCGGTGGTGAAGTGAGGCTACAGTACGAGGAGGCGCCGGCGTCTTTTAAATCAGTGGTGTGGAGACATTTCGGTTTTGCTGTTGAGTATAATGCCGAGGAAGAAAAAAATTACTGTCTTCAAGCATTGTTTTACACGTGTAGCCTACTCAAACGGAAACACTTCCAATATGATTGCACATCTGCGGCGCCATCACCCAGCAATATCAATGTCTGAAGGCAGGATAGCAGAGCAGGTAATAAAGTCCTCCAAAAAACAACAGTCCCTCGCTGAATCCTTTCAGCATACATACCCAACTGGTTCCGAGAGACACATGAAAATAACACAGGCAGTGGGGGGGTTCATTGCCAAAGATTTGCAGCCATTTTCGGTAATTGGAGATGCGGGCTTTTGTCATCTTATAAAAACACTCGATCCGCGTTACAGACTAACGTCTCGCACTTTTTTCAGCACCGAGATAATTCCTGACCTCTATAAAAAGACAAGCAACAGTATTGTGTAGGAATTGGCTCAAGCACAGAGCCTTGCTCTGACCACAGATGGTTGGACTTCGCAGGCAACCGTGAGTTACCTCGCTGTAACTGTTCACTACATGTCGGATTGGGAAATGAAAAGCGCTGTACTCCAAACCCGTCCCCTGTATGAAAGTCATACAAGCGCTCATTGGCAGAAGAGTTGACAAACGCAGTGAATACATGGAAGTTAAGGAGGCCAAATATGTTTAAGAATTTGTGTTCCCTAGTTTGTACATGGGCTACCAGCAGCTGTGTTAATTTAAAAATAAAAATTTTTTAGATTATACAAAACACTAGGAACCAGTGAGCTTTTCTTTGCTTTTAAGTAAAATAAAGGAGTATTGCAATTAATCGTTTTTAACTGCTTACTGTTCTTATTGCCTAAGCATAGAATAACAAAAAACACTTTTATGTGTTAAGCCATCAGAACCGAACCAAACCGAAAACCGTGGTTAAAAAAAACGGGGTATGTATTGAACCGTGGGCTAACTGTATTGTTGCATCCCTAGTTTTAAGCAAAAGTTTCTTTCAGCCATGAATCATACTGTCGGAAGAGTGTCCTTTTTGAGGTGTTTGTATGTTCTTCATTCTCTCTCTTTATGTAATTGTTTTATTAACATTTTTTTTTTTTAAGGCCATGACTTCAGGAAAGTTCTCTGAGGAGGAGCTGCAGAGTCTGCGCAAAGAGTTTGAGCATCATAAGGAGAAGATCCACGAATACAACATCATGATTGACACAGTGAGCCGGACCGAGGGTGAGCTGAGCGCTTCACAAAATACAGAACCAACAAACACACAACAAACTGATACGTTCTAAAGCAACTGCAGCACGTTTTGTGAAATGTGTAACAAAACCTTAAGTCTGAAGTTTATCTAGTACAGGGCTCCTTAATCACCGGGCCACGGACTGGTACCAGGCTGTGGACAATGTGGTACCTGGGCTCATAGAAAGTATACAAACATTTATTTTATTTTATTTCATATACAGTACAGACCAAAAGTTTGGACACACCTTCTCATTCAGAGTTTTCTTTATTTTCATGACTATGAAAATTGTAGATTCACACTGAAGGCATCAAAATTATGAATTAACACGTGGAATTATATACATAACAAAAAAGTGTAAAACAACTGAAAAATGTAATATTCTAGGTTCTTCAAAGTAGCCACCTTTTGCTTTGATTACTGCTTTGCACACTCTTGACATTCTCTTGATGAGCTTCAAGAGGTAGTCACCTGAAATGGTCTTCCAACGGTCTTGAAGGAGTTCCCCGAGAGATGCTTGGCACTTGTTGGCCCTTTTGCCTTCACTCTGCGGTCCAGCTCACCCCTAAACCATCTCGATTGGGTTCAGGTCCGGTGACTGTGGAGGCCAGGTCATCTGGCGCAGCACCCCATCACTCTCCTTCTTGGTCAAATAGCCCTTGATGCCTTCAGTGTGACTCTACAATTTTTATAGTCATGAAAGTAAAGAAAACTCTTTGAATGAGAAGGTGTGTCCAAACTTTTGGTCTGTACTGTATATATTTACTAAATCATGAACATGACAAACAGTTTTGTCTTTATGTATTTTTTTGTAGATATTCTGCATGGAGCACTTATCGTTAAAAATATCCAGCACAAAATGTCATAAGTCAAATGACGTTAAATCTCGAATGACTGACGGATTTACAGGCAGTATAAACACTTCACTAATTGACACCCTGAATGCATCCACATCAGACATCCGTGATTTCTCATCTTGTATCGCTTAAAAGATGCCAACTTGGCACTTGCACTTTCTGAACACGTAAATGCTGAAAGTTTGTAGTTTTGGGGGCTAAAAATAGGAACTGCAATTGTTTGGTACAGTATTAAAGAAATGCTTGCATTAAAGGAAGATATTGAATGTGTAATGTCATTATAATTTTAGTTTCTAAATCTGTTAGTTGTTTGGTGCTGAAACTGTAAGAAAAGGTGAGGGCAACGATGATCGTAATGAAAACTACGCTTAAAACGGTGTAGCCATGACAAAATACATGAAGTATTTTGGGTTCATCGGAGTAAAAAAAAAAAATACAAAACAAACTCTGCCCAGACATTTTATACTGTTCTTCCCTTTTAAAGTGTAAATTGGATTTAGCATTTTACATGTATATTAACTGTAGGAAATGAGGAAAGAAACACATGGCTGAGTGATGCTACTATCGAGCCGGAGGTCAGAAGGTGATAGTCACCGGTATTTACACCTTTGCTGGTCCCCAGCAGGTCGGGTCAGGCTTAGTTTAAAAGATAATCATGGTCTCGGACACCTTTTGGTTGGAGATGGTCCGTTGCCTCTCCCAGACCAATTAAATAAATTTAAACTCATGTTTTTATAAACCCAGCCATTATGGATGAACAAGCCAGTGCACTCTTAGTGCCGGTCCCAAGCCCGGGTAAATGGGGAGGGTTGCGTTAGGAAGGGCATCCAGCGTAAAGCATGTGCCAAATCAAATATGCGGATCACAAATGAGAATTTCATACCGGATCGGTCGAGGCCCGGGTTAACAACGACCGCCACAGGTATCGTTAGCCGACAGGGTACCGGTGGAAATTGGGCTACTGTTGGCCGGAGAAGGAGAGGAGAAAGACGTCTACAGAGACGGCAGGGAAAGGAGAAGTGTAGGAGAGTAGAGGATAGGGTTGGTACTTTAAATGTTGGTACTATGACGGGTAAAGCGAGAGAGGTAGCTGATATGATGGAGAGGAGAAAGGTAGATATGTTGTGTGTTCAGGAGACCAAGTGGAAAGGGAGTAAGGCCAGGAACATTGGAGGTGGATTTAAACTGTTTTATCATGGTGTGGATGGAAAGAGAAATGGAGTAGGGGTGATTCTGAAGGAAGAGTACAGTAAGAGTGTAGTGGTGGTGAAGAGGGTTTCTGATAGGGTGATGATCGTAAAGGTGGAAGTTGAAGGGATGATGATAAATGTCATCAGTGCCTATGCTCCACAAGTCGGCTGTGAGATGGAGGAGAAGGAAAGATTCTGGAGTGAATTAGATGAAGTGGAAGATGGTGTACCTAGAAAAGAACGATTGGTGATTGTGATTGACTTTAATGGACATGTAGGTGAAGGGAACAGAGGTGATGAGGAGGTGATGGGTAGGTATGGTTTTAAGGAGAGGAATGTGGAAGGGCAGATGGTGGTAGATTTTGCTAAAAGGATGGAAATGGCAGTGGTGAACACGTATTTTAAGAAGAAGGAGGATCATAGGGTGACGTATAAGAGTGGAGGAAGGTGCACACAGGTGGACTATGTGCTATGCAGGAGATGCAACCTGAAGGAGATTGGAGACTGTACGGTGTTGGCAGGGGACAGTGTAGCTAGACAGCATCGGATGGTGGTCTGTAGGATAATTTTGGAGGTAAAGAAGAAGAGGATGAGAGTGAGGACTGAAAGAAGAATAAGATGGTGGAAACTGAAGGAGGAAGAGTGTAGTGTGAGGTTCAGGGAAGAGGTCAGACAGGGGCTCAGTGGTGGTGAAGAGGTGCTGGATGATTGGGCAACTACTGCAGGAGTGATGAGAGAGGCAGCTAGAAAAGTACTTGGTGTGACATCTGGAAATAGAAAGCAAGACAAGGAGACATGGTGGTGGAATGAGGAAGTGCAGGAGAGCATAAGGAGAAAGAGGTTGGCAAAAAGAAGTGGGATCGACAGAGTGATGAGAAAAGTAGGCAGGAGTACAAGGAGATGCGGAAGCAGGTAAAAAGGGATGTGGCGAAAGCCAAGGAAAAGGCATATGAGGAGCTGTAGGAGAGGTTGGACACTAAGGAAGGAGAAAAGGATTTATACCGATTGGCCAGGCAGAGGGACCGAGCTGGGAAGGATGTGCTGCAAGTTAGAGCAATAAAGGATGGAGAGGGAAATGTGTTGACTAGTGAGGAGAGTGTGTTGAGAAGGTGGAGGGAGTATTTTGAGCAGCTGATGAATGAGGAAAATCAGAGAGAGCGAAGGCTGGATGATGTGTAGTTGGTGAAGCAGGGTGTAGATAGGATTAGTAAAGAGGAAGTGAGAGCAGCGATTAAGAGGATGAAGAATGGAAAGTCGGTTGGACCAGATGACATACCGGTAGAAGCGTGGAGATGTTTAGGAGAGATGGCAGTGGAGTTTTTAACCAGATTGTTTAACAGGATTTTGGAAGGTGAGAAGATGCCTGAGGAATGGAGAAGGAGTGTGCTGGTACCGATCTTTAAGCATAAGGGAGATGTGCAGACCTGCAGTAACTACAGGGGAATTAAGTTGATCAGTCACACCATGAAGTTATGGGAAAGAGTAGTGGAAGCCAGGCTGAGAGAAGAGGTGACCATCTGTGAGCAACAGTATGGTTTCATGCCGAGGAAGAGCACCACAGACGCATTATTTGCTTTGAGGATGTTGATGGAGAAGTATAGAGAAGGACAGAAGGAATTGCATTGTGTATTTGTGGATTTAGAGAAGGCGTACGACAGGGTGCCAAGAGAGGAGTTGTGGTATTGTATGAGGAAGTCAGGTGTGTCAGAGAAGTATGTGAGGGTGGTGCAGGACATGTATGAGGACAGTGTGACTACGGTGAAGTGTGCAGTAGGAAAGACAGACTGGTTCAGGGTGAAGGTTGGACTGCATCAAGGATCGGCCCTGAGCCCTTTCCTGTTTGCAGTGGTGATGGACAGGTTGACGGACGAGGTCAGACAGGAGTCTCCATGGACTATGATGTTTGCAGATGATATTGTGATTTGTGGTGAGAGTAGGGAGCAAGTTGAGAAGAGCCTGGAGAGGTGGAGATATGCACTGGAGAAAAGGGGAATGAAAGTCAGTAGGAGTAAGACAGAGTACATGTGTGTGAATGAGAGGGAGGGCAGTGGAGTGATGCGGTTGCAGGGAAAAGAGGTGGAGAAGGTGGAGGAGTTCAGGGACCTGGGCTCAACAGTGCAAAGTAATGGAGAGTGTGTTAGGGAAGTAAAGAAAAGAGTGCAGGCAGGGTGGAGTGGGTGGAGAAGAGTGACAGGAGTGATTTGTGATAGTAGGGTATCTGCAAGAATGAAAGGGAAAGTTTATAGGACTGTGGTGAGACCTGCGATGTTGTATGGTTTAGAGACAGTGGCATTGAGTAAAAGACAGGAGGTGGAGCTGGAGGTGGCAGAGCTGAAGATGTTAAGGTTTTCGTTGGGAGTGACGAGGATGGATAAGATTAGAAATGAGTTCATTAGAGGGACAGCGCATGTAGGATGTTTTGGTGACAAGGTGAGGAAGGCGAGATTGAGATGGTTTGGACATGTGCAGAGAAGGGACATGGGATATATAGGTAGAAGAATGCTGAGGATGGAGCCACCAGGCAGGAGGAAAAGAGGAAGGCCAAGGAGGAGGTTCATGGATGTGGTGAGGGAAGACATGCAGGTAGTTGGTGTTAAAGAGGCAGATGTAGAGGACAGGGGGGTATGGAGACAGATGATCCGCTGTGGCGACCCCTAATGGGAGCAGCCGAAAGAAGAAGAAGAAGAAGAAACTCATGTTTTTATAAACCGTCCCCACACTCTTATAAACCTTTCCTCTGCTCTGAAACGCTTTCAATATTCTTAAATCTACTTCTTTTTTACATAAAAAATTTTATATGGGTACTCACTTATACAACTTGAATGATAAAGATTATGATGAGTTAAGTGTGCAGTACTAATGATGATGAAGGTCATGATGATGAAATAAATGTACTGCATACCCAAAAAGAGCATTACAGCTCTTCTAAAAGCTTATTTTTTTAGGCTAGAAAATTCTTATTTTACTGCAAAAAAAGATTACAAAAACTCTTAACAATACTACCTGTATACTGCAAAAACCCACAAAACAAAATGAGAGATGTGCCATGTAAAAACCCGCATTGCATTGAGACCGCGAAAGCTGAATCACGATGTGGTGAGGGATTACTGTAAGGATTATCTGGGTTGAGGCAGTCTGTAAATTCTTACAGTACCAACACAGTTGAAGCTGCGGAATGAATATGCAGTACTGCACACGATAGATGATGTTTAGTTCTTGCTTAAATAAAAAAAAAAAAAAAAACTTGAAAATGTATTATTTTTGAAGAGGTCGTTGAAGCCGTGTTCACGAAATGTCCTCGACCATGAGTGCATATTAAGTGACCTTAAAGTGAGCTCATTACACCGGAATAGAAAATAATCTTGTATTGTGTAAGCACTGTTTAAAAATAAATAAAAAAATATATAGTTACAGCCATTTATCAATACCAAGTTCACTTTATGAAAACTCTTCATACAGCGGCAGCCTATGTGGGCTGAACTGCGGATTACTTTTCATCGCTTTGACACACAAGGAACGGACTAAATGCAGTGTTTAAAATTTATAAATTCTTTTTTCTCACCCTTTAACCTCAATGGGAAAAACATGGAACTGGAGCCTTTTTTTATTTATTTATTTATTTTTTATTTCTCTATTTATATTAAGTATATATATTATTTTCAGGGCTATTTGGTATTTTAAAACCTAAACCTGGCTGCACAGATTTTATTTAATTTTTTTTCATGTGACGGATGAGCATGTTTTTCACATGAATAAAACATTGCGGCAAAGTAATAATTTGAGAAAGTAAGTTAGCGAAACCATAAAGGTCTACTTTTTTAAATGATTAAAACATTCAGTATTATAATAGAGCAATAACTTAATAAAGGGAATAATTACCCTGTTTGTGAGATCCATTTAGACTCCTAGAAGCATGTAATAAAACAGCTGAATATGGTTAATTAAACTTTATCTCTCTGGGCAGGTCTTCACTAGAGGGAGGGGTTGGCAGGTCCCCAAATCACTCCTGAATTACCGTATTTTTCGGACTGTAAGCCGCTACTTTTTTCCCACGTTTTGAACCGCGGCTTAAACAACGAAGCGGCTTATTTATGGATTTTTCCTGGGTTTTTCTCGGTTTCACAAACATCAAGCCAAAAAACTGAACCCCATAACATTAGACCAATGAAATTTCCGAACGGAAACGAAAAAAACGCACCTCACCTGTGTCCTGAGCTGCACGGCACCGGGAGAAAAACTTCCACCGGTGTTGATTTTTAAACGCACGACGATGCCAAAAGATAAACTCCAGAGAGAAATACAGTAGTTGTGAAAGGAAGGAGGAAGACCGTGAACAATGACTTTCTTGGTAGGCTACTGTTTAGATACAAGCCGTTGTAGCGGGTTGAGTCTGGGTGAAGGGAGAGCTCACTAACCCTAGTTGCAAATGAAATCTTATAAGCACAGACAGGTTTCAAAAACTCTTGCTTTTTTATTTTTCTTGGCAACAGTGTTACGGGTTAGTCAAAGAAACATAGAAATGAGCATCAGAAAATAATGAGCACATAATCCTCAGTCTCCACACGCGCACACACACGCAGTAATACTGGCAGATTGCAGTGATGTGCTGTTCCCAAAATGCCGCTCTGCTCAGGAGCCACAACATATTTCACCCGTTACACTGTGTAACAGACACTGTCTTTCGGTAAAGCCTGTGTAAAGTTCATTAATTTCAGTGCATACACAAGGTGCGGCTTATTTCTGTTAAAAATAAAACAATTTGTGAAATTCAGTGAGTGCGGCTTATACAAGGAATGTGTTGATTTTACAGCAGCAATGTAGTTGTTCCAATTTTATAAATTTATAGTAACAACTATGCTCCGTATACAGCAAGAATGCTCCATAAAAAAGGGATTTGAACTTTGAAGTTTTTAGTAATTCGAAGATTATGGAAGGAGTCTCCTGCGTCGGCACTTCTTCAACTTCAATTTTAAAGCACAGCTATAATTTTTTTTTTTGCTTCGAGAAAGTCTTCAGGACAGAGTTGTTTGCATTCGCTGCCTCAGAGGCATGAACTAATGATATGAACTAATTTGTATCACTTTATTAAATGCATATAGAATTTTTATTTTAAATGCCCACGTTTCTATGTCTTCTATTCTTTATTTATGTAGCCTCACATCACTGTTATTTTCCATCTCTCTCCTCCCTGTGTCTTTCTTTGGTCAGAAATCCATAAGAACGTGATCTCTCCACTGGAGGGAGAGGAAAAGAAGCCCAGCCTTCACGAGAAACACACAGACCTTAAGCAGAAAATGAGAGACCTGAACCAGGGCTTTGAGCGTCTACGCAAAATCACACACGAAGGCTTCGACGGCGACAATGGTGCTTTTTTTCCCCCCTTTTCTTATATTATTTTGTGTAATTAAACCGTCCTCGCTGTCTGCCACTAGGGAACCAATGCATTAAGCATGTGAGCATGCTGTGTTTACTGTTTAACGTTTACGGATACTGACATCATAATCGAATTCTGTTTTTATGATCCCGTAGAGTTCAAGGAACCCAGGGTTATAGAGCTGTGGGAAATGGCCAGAAGATCTAATCTCAGTGAGGATGAGCTTGATTCTCTCAAGGTAAACACTTTCACTGAGGTTCACACACTGAGGTTCATTTCAGGGCCAGGATTTTTTGGAAGGATCTCTGGGGAAGAGCTACCAAGAATGAGTCATCATTGTTAACAGGATGAGTCATTTTATTTATTTATATATATATATATATATATATATATATATATATATATATATATATATATATTAATATCTCACTTTAATGTTTTAGATCATCAAAGTAATTTATATATTAGTAAAAGACAACACGTGTGAACACAACATGCAGTTTTTAAATGGTTTTTTTATTATTGAGGGGGGAAAAAATCCAAAACTACATGGCCCTGTGTGAAAAAGTGTTTGGCCCCCTGTTAAAACTGTGGTTTATAACACCTAAGTTAAATTTAAATTAAAAGAAATCTCTTAAATTGGACCTGCCTAACAAAGTAAAGCAGTAGACCTAAAGATCCTCAAAAGCTAGACAGCATGCCGAGATCCAAACAAATTCAGAAACAAATGAGAAAGAAAGTGATTAAGATCTATCAGTGTGGAAAATGTCATAAAGCCATTTCTAAAGCTTTGGGACTCCAGCGAACCACACTGAGAGCCATTATTCACAAACGGCAAAAACATGAAACAGTGAAGAACCTTAGCAGGAGTGGCGGACCAAACGAAATTACCCCAAGAGCACAGTGACCGCTCATCCAAGAGGTCACAAAAGACCCCACAACATCATCCAAAGACCTGCAGGCCTCACTTGCCTTAGTTAAGGTCAGTGTTCATGACTCCACCATAAGAAAGAGACTGGGCAAAAATGGTCTGCATGGCAGAGTTCCAAGACGAAAACGGCAGCTGAGCAAAAAGAACAAAAAGACTCGTCTCAGTTTTGCCAGAAAACATCTTGATGATCCCCAAAAATTGGGGGAAAATATTTTGAGGACTGACGAGACAAATGTTTAACTTACTTAAATGTGTGTGTTCCATTATGTCTGGCGTAAAAGAAACACCGCATTTCAGAAAGAACTTCATACCAGCAGTAAAATATGATGGTGGTAGTGTGATGCTCTGGGGCTTTGCTGCTTTAGGACCTAGAAGACTTGCTGTGATAAATAGAACCATAAATTCTGCTGTTTACTAAAAACAAAACAAAAAATCCTGAAGGAGAATGTCTGGCCATCTGTTCGTGACCTCAAGCTGAAGCGAACTTGGGTTCTGCAGCAGAACATTTATCCAAAACACACCAGCAAGTCCACCTTTGAATGGCTGAAGAAAAGCAAAATGAAGACTTTGGAGTGGCCTAGTCAAAGTCCTGACCTGAATCCTATTGAGATGCTGTGGCTTGATCTGCATAGATAAGTGGAGCAAAATCCGTTCACAGCGTGGTAACACTCAATGCAAGTTATCGCAAATGCTTGATTCCAGTTGTTGCTGCTAAGAGTGGTCCAACCAGTTATTAGGTTTAGGGGGCAAACACTTTTTCACACGGGACCATGTAGTTTTGGATTTTGTTTTCCATCAATAATAAAAACCTTCATTTAAAAACGGCATGTTGTGTTCACTTGTTATCTTTTACTAATATTTAAATTAGTTTGATGATCTGAAACATTAAAGTGTGACAAACATGCAAAAAAATAAGAAAATATATTTGTGAATAACTTTTTTTATTATTATGAGAACATTCAACACTGGGGTTTAGACGTCAAGTTCAGTAAGAAAGTTCCAAAAAAAGCACACTAGAGTGCACATTAAACTGAAAGTTGTAAAACTGTCTCAGTGGCATTGTTACTCTGCTCTCCTGCAACTCGGGTAAGTAATTGCACTATAGGTTGCACTATAGGAAAGGGATGTTGTTGTTGTTTACATTCTGGCCACTGTATCATAAACTGTTTATTTTTTTAATAATAAAAAACAGTATTGCCCAGAACATAAACAACTGAAGAAGCAATTCACTGACTTTAATATTTGAGCTTCTTTTGCATATGAGGTAAACCATGCTTCTGTGTTCTTACTTTTTCACAAAACTACCGTCAAAACGCTGAGTACCTGAATAATAATCAGGAATTTAAAAACGATATGGCTACTCAGTTTTAACAGGACAGAGCCTAATTTACTGAAATAGCTGTAACTCATAATTGGTTGATGCATTTGCACAAAACAAAGGTTTAGGGGGTGTGGTCAATAAAGTATGAGCTAAGTTTAAAGCTCATTTCTCAAACTGTAGGCCAGATGGATGCCATCTTTAGGCCACTGCACCTCTGTGCTAATATGAAAGTGGATTTTTATTGATGTCTGCTGTCAAAACATGGTCCACCAGTCAACAGACTTTTTACACAATTAGCACTGATCGTTGCCCTGGAGAAGCTTGTAGAATCCCTTCTGATTGGCACCTCAAATCAAATGCATGAACATATTGCATTGTGTAGTAACTCCCCCGAGGCTGCTCGAGTCATCAGATTTTCATTGTTTTGACATGGAACCAGATGTTGAGATCTCGGTTTTAGCTACATCAGTCTGATCAAGTGACAATTTAAATGTAGTAAACGTTCTAAGTAGCTACAAGAGCCACGTAGCAACAGTTGAAACTGGTAAATGAAAAAAATAAATTCTAGGCATTTCTTCAGTGCAATAGTGTACAACTCTAATAAAACAGCACTTACAGAATACTATATTGTCTCTACAGTGGTACCTTGACCTACGAGTGCATTAATGTACGAGTTTTCCGAGATACGAGCGGTCACTCGGTCGCTTTGTTACGCGAGCAAAAAATTAAGGTACGAGCTTAAGCCAGAAAGCGAAGATTTTGACGAAAATTAAGATAAGCAAAGAAGAAAAAGTAAAAATTAAAAGTTTAGGGATACGTAGTGTTCAGGAGTGATAGTAAAAAACTAATTTTCTCTTCGCCTCCGCTTATCGCCTTTACCCCCATTCACCAGCGTTTTTTTGTTAGCTCAAGTCGTCTCATTTCCAAGGTAAATACACCGAATAAAACCTTATTATATCTTTACATACTCTTTCTATTATGTTTTTATAAAAGATTTTTTATTTAGAAATGTATTTTACTAATTTAACAACATGAAACATAAAAACGGGGTGGCATTTTGAGGGTTGGAACGGATTATTGCCATTTTAAGTATTTTCAATATGGAAAATTGATTTGATGTGCGAGCAAATTGAGATACGAGCTCGTCCACGGAACGAATTAAACTCGTAGGTCAAGGTACCACTGTATATGAGAGAAAGACATTGCATGTACAATGGGGTTCAAATGTCTATGAGCACAATAGAAAATGCTTCTGTTTTGGTTTCTTTTTTATGTTACAAAATAATTTTTTTTATCACAAATAAAAACAAGAGTGCAACCTTGAAAACATGAATTTGAGAACATTTGGCAAAGATTTCCAGAATCACATTCTGAGCCTCGCAATGAGTAAAAGTGTACCAGTTATCCTTTTATACTGTAGGTAAAAAGTCTCCATGGATTCCTCCATGAACGACTGTCTGGAGCTTAGGTTTAGAGGTTATATAGTCTCAATGTGTCTAATTAGTGCAGCATGATGATGAGAGCTTGTCAATGCACAGACTTTAAAGGGATTCGTCTTTCATTGCCAGCAAACTTACATGCTGCACTGTGAAGCCTTTTGTAACTATGTGATTATATATTTTTTTAATCGGTTTTAGGAGGAGCTGAAGCATTTTGAGACAAAAGTAGAGAAGCACCACCACTACCAAGAACAGCTGGAGTATTCACATCAGAAACTGCAGCACATCGAGGCCATGGGCGATAAAGAACACATCTCGAGACATAAGGAGAAATACAACACACTTGCCGAGAAAGCACGAGAGATCGGATACAAGGTAGGACTTAATTTCTCGTAACAAACCGCAAACACATGAGCTTTCAGTATGTCTCGAGTCTTTCTTCATTATTGATTAATAAATTGCAGGTTTTGTTATTGTCCTCTTTCACATGCATGTAGTTTATAATGATTAAATAACAGGGTTTCTGCAGTCGTAAAAACGCTAAAATAAAAAATCTAAATTTTAGGCCTTAAAAAGTCCTAAATTTGCTGTTCTAAACAGTTAATTTTAAACAGGTCTTAAAGCTTCCTCTAATGCTTATTGAAATGCTCTCGCAGCATTTTGTTTGTTTGGTGGTGGTCTTTTATTTCCTTAGTCCAAATATCATTCTCTACGCTGTATTACGACTACAAATAAGAACAACATGCAACAGCCAATCAGCTTTCTGTTACTGTTGCTAATCTCTCTCGGCTTGTACCACAGACACAAAACTGGTATTTATTTTTATGCTTTGGAGAAGTTTAGCGATAGTTGGCATGAAAAACTTTTTATATCGGGCTTGGTTAACGCCAGTTGCTAGCAATGAATTTGTGTGTTTTTGTTGTCATGATATCAGTCTTGAATTTTATTCTTAATGATCGTAAAAAGGTCTTAAAAAGTCTTTAAATAATTAATTATTTTTAATTCATTTTTAACACAGGTCCACAGATCGTTTTACCTTAAGTTTGAATGCCGAATGAATACAGCAACATGCCACTCTTAACTATTAACTTAACTTTTTTTTTTTTTTTCCCCGGAAGATGAAGAAGCATTTGCAGGATATAACCAACAAAATCTCCCAAAACGGACTGCAGCACAACGAACTCTGAGCACGACCTCCTCTTCCCACCATTGCTACACTGAAAATCCTTCATTCCAAATGCATTGATTATAGTGTGGGTGCACTCATCGATTTTTTTTTTTTTTTTTTTTTTTTTTTTTTTTTTTTTTTTTTTTTTTAAAAGGTTGTTTAAATAATTTTAATATTCACAAGAGCATTTGAAATCCACAGCACTGATTTATTTTATTGTTAAAGAAATGATATAACATGGTTTGTATTTGATTGGAAACAAAACCCTTTTTGAAAGTTTAGGTACAAAAGCATATGTACAGTATGGTGAATTTTATGTGCAGTCATTATTCGTGAGTGTTTGAGCTGCTGAAGGCATTTCCACAGAAGGGGTGCAGGTTAAACTTAGAATGCAATATTTGATTCACTGGTACTTTTCAGAGTTTTAGAGATCTTTCAAAAAAGCTCATCTTTTTTTTTGTTTTTTTGCATTTGTTATTTGATAATGTAATCTCTGTAAATAAAAGACAATTGTTCATTCCGTTACTGAAATCTAGACTGTATAATTGATTGGCAGAGGTTTTTATCTGAAGTGATTTACACATGGGGCCAGAGCAATTTTAGTTCTTGTGTATGGAAAATTAAGACAATAATGGTCTCTTAATGGTTATATAATATTATTTGGATTAATTACAGCAGTCTTTTAAAGGATTGCTTTACAAACTGTGCACTTTTTTTTCTAAAAAATGGTTTTGAAGCTTCACTTTTAACTCCTGTCTTGCATTATCTAGAGAGGAGTCTGATTCTGGTCTTGCCAGTTTGCATATCTTTATAACAGAAGCCATGATCTCTACACGCTGAAGATTGGGTTCTGAAGAGTCGGGTTTGATGCAGCTGATCCCATAACAATGGATCTTCTGCACTGCTCCTGTGACTTGGCTTTCAGATATCAGGCAATTGTGGTGCTTGTTTTTTGGCAAATCGGCAATGTTTTGAAAACTGCTTAGGTAAAGCATAGGTTATTGTAAAAAGTGTGGTATTATAACAGTCCCTCCAGGCTGCCTGGTAGTTTATTCACTCCTTATTCCGGACATTTGGGGCTCTCCAGTCAGTATATTGCGCAACATTTTGTCCACGTGGGTTTTATACATAGTAAAGTATGTTTGCTGCAGTCTGAACAGCCTGTTATGTGTAAATGAGCCCTGTGGACTCTTGGCTTATGTGGCAGGGCTATTATTTGGGCCTACTGCAAAAAGCACAAGGCCAGCATGCCAAATAGACCCTAGTTTAATCTACCAAAGCCTATCGGATGTACACATGCATGTTCACACCTCTTGTTGGGAGGAAGGATTGGGAAGTTGGGAGGAAGGATTTTTGTGCCCTTTTTCCAACCTAAGAGGATGGGGGTGGTTGGGAATGAAAGCTCTAGATGCACCTTGCAATGAAAACAAGCCCTGAACACACATCTGTATGCATTTGATGGGTTATGCCTTGTTTTTATGGACCTTGATTACAACGGAATTGTATCTTTGCAGGCTTGTTAACATGCAGAAATGCAGAACTGTGTGGTTTTTCAAGGTGTATACAGGTGACTTGGTCTCATCCAAAGTGCACTGGCAACAAGCTACTGTCATATTTGGCTGCTGTGTTCCCGTTTACAATGCAGTGCTCAGGTTTCAGTGCGTTTTTAGCAGTGCTCCCTGGACCAAAGCAGGTCACATGATTCTTCAGTGAGAGGCTGCATTAACTTCTAAAGTTTCCAGATAATGTCGAGTGCTGGTTGACTGAGACTACATTGTAATGCAGTGGTGCAGCAGATGCACTGTCAAGACTGCACATATGTTTACAGGAGCGACATCTGCACCCGAATATAGTAGTCTGACTGCTTTGTCAGTGCCACGTAAGCAAGTGGCCAGTTGCCAGTTATTGCACTAATTGGCAGGACAGCCCTATTTAAATGTGTTTTCAGGCTCACATATGCCCTTATCACTAGTATGCATTTTCCTCTTTACTGCTGATTCTTCTCGCCTATGCTACAGAGTCCTACATCCTATAAGATGATTTCTACTGCCATGTCCATTGGTTGTCTGACCATTCTTGTATATTTTGTGAGCAGATCTGCTTTCCTAGATGGATGGCTAGATGTGGGTCTGTTTGCTCAAACTGATTTGCATAAGAACTGTCGTCTAAAAGTGCAGTACATACTTCTTGGCGTGACATTCCCTAGTGCACAAGCCATGTAGAAGTTAAAATTGGTTCCAGGAGGGTGTTTACCTTTTGACTGACACTGCAGTATTAAGGCCAGACTTCTGCATTATTAAATTCCTCGGTAATTTTCTACACAGTCCACATCTACATACAGGAGAATCTCTCACTCGGGTCCTATTTTATTATGTTTGTCTTTCCTGGGGGGGTTGAGTTACTGACCATAGTCTGTTAGATGTCCTGTTGAGGGTCTCCCTATTTTGTACCTTTTAAAATTCTCTGTATGAGAAATTGAGTGTCCTTGCTAACAGCTTAAATTTGTATGTATTTTTTTTTGCAAATACTAACAAGAAAAGTTATTACTTATAAAGTAGCAACTTTGGCAATAAGCTTGTCTTGCATTGTCTGACCAGATGGCCCAGGAGCACTGGACTCTAATCATATCTTCAGTCAGTGTATATGATGTTTTCTGCTCCAACCAATCCATAGTCCACTGATAGTGAAGATCTTTTGATTTTCAATTGGTTGAACAGATTGTTTGGTCGGAATGAAAATCTGCACCCACCCTTCAAGGATAAGATTAGACACCCCTTTTTTTGCATGACTTTGTGGTTGAATCCAGCTATTGTGCCATAGATGATTTTACCTGTGACTCAATCTGTAGTCCTTCAGTCAGTGTGACCCTGCAGTATCGTACTTTGTCTAGGGTGTACAGTAAATTCTGCTGTCGTCTTGGGAGTACGTGATAGTTGTGTAAAAAAAAAAAAAAATTCCCCCTTCCATTCTTTACACCTTGTTTCCTTTAGTAAATACTTACCAATGACCAAATCTGGGGTGTACCATTATTTCTAAACAATGAATCTCTTGTCATTAAATTATTGAATAGGATGTTTATTGCACTAAAGATAGAAATGTCAAATGAATAAATAAAAAAGAAACACAGGATCTTACGTGATGTACATTTGAGACTTAAATCTGTAAATGTACAAAGTTGGTCATTTGAAGGAAAAAAAGGTCAACTATTTACAAGTTATCAAGAGTACTTACATCAAAACCATAACTAATAGTAATGCATAGTCTCATTTTGTATTCGGCATACTTCAACAGTAAGTAATAATACAATAAAATATATAAAACCACAAAATTGGATGACTTTGGGTTTTTTTTTTATGTGCACTTAATGCAGTTTCCTGGTAGAATATTCCATTTTTTTATTTGAGTTTTAGAAAGCAATAGGTCATATCCTGTGTGTTAGAGAATGTCATGAAAAATGCTGGTACTTGGTTTAGGGATCGTGTGTTCAGTATGAGCTTAGTTCAGCGTTCCTCGTCTTCTCTGCTCCAGTTCGTGTAGTCTCTCCTCTCTGCCCTGTGCATGCTGGGCTCCTACTCTCTGAGCCGTCTCAGTGGCAGCGTGGTCAATCTGTGCGTATTTAGTGTTTGATGCCCCTGTATACACAAAATGGTGATCTTAATTACTTCAAACCAACAGCACTTTCAAAAGGCAAGTACCAAGAATATAAGCTTATATATAAGTGTTGAAAATGTGGTGAATGGAGAAACTCAGGTCATAGATAATGGTGCTAAAACACAGGAGAGCAGCGGGTCACAGCAAGAAATACGCCAGAAAAGTATATCAGACAAAGTGGGGAAAAGAAAACATACTGTTAATACCACTCTGTCAGTGCTGGAAGAGGAAAGAAAGGAACAGGTGCTTTCATCCATACAGTGGGGAAACCACTTCTTTTATTTATTTTTTTATTCAGCCAACAATTTAAGCAGGATGATCGACGAAAGAACCAGAAAGCACCTGAAATAATTGATTGGTTCGGAAAAATACGCCATCAATGAAAGCTTTGTTTGAAAAACTGGTTTCACCAATTGACATTCAAGAAATTCATAATTCTTGTCTTCTTAAAACTCTCATGGTGTGCACATTTGGTTCTTTTCTCTCTTTTTTTGTGTACTTAGCAAATATCGAGGGGAAACAACAGAATTAAAAATATTTTACTAAACTACAGCAGGATAAACCCAGTCCAAGGCTCTATTATATGAAATTTTCCAAGATTCCCAAACCAATTACAGCAGTTATGTTTTAAATAGATGGAGAAAATAAAATCTAAGCATTGATATTTTCCCCGAGCTGGATAGTTAACACATTTTGAACTTTTCACACAGTGTTCCAGCCTTAATTGCAAGATCTATAGAACCTTCACCCTCATGACCTTTTCCACACTAACAACCTGGACCTGAAATAGATTAATTGGTATTTTTAAGGTTTAATTTACACAATGTATCCTATTTAAACTATGAGATTTTATCTATTTTTGATTTTAGGAGTAATTAGCCCGTGGGTCAATCCTTAGTAGAATCGAGGCTGCAATTTTAGCTACACACCTTCAAGCTTTGCAAGTGTGTAAAGTAATATCTTTTGCGAAACACTGCATAAACTCAATATCAGGAAAAGCCGTCCTGCAGTAACTGTAACATGGTGGAAGGCCGTGCGTTTGACACCTAGGCTTTTAGTGGTGTCCTGCCTGACAGATACCGTGACCCCGGCAACATGTGGTGTGACTGCTGCAATCTGATTGGATAGAAACTCAACGTAAAGAGACGGTTGCGCTGGCACCTATGGAATGAAGAGAATGGACTGCTGGAAATAATTTAATGCATATTCATGGACAAAGAGATATTAAAACATAAATCAGTGATTCTGATTAGTTTAGGGCAGCTGAGGAGGCCTTTCTGGCCCTGATGGCACGACACTGCTAGAACATGGTAACAGTTCAGGAGGTTGGAGTGTGGTATGACCTGTAATGGATGGATATGATTTAAAAAAAAAAAAAAAAAAAAAAAAGCTGGGTGATTATACAGCATGATGATCCTTGGAAAACATTTATTTTCAAGTTGTTAAGTATCCTGTACAACACTATACAGTTTCTGTACCACACTAACAACTATTTAGAAGCTTTCAATCACTACTGGCATATTGAATATACTTGTGACTTAACTGTGTATTATATTGTGATATTGTCCAGCTCACCTCTGATGGTGTGGCCAGTCTCCTGTACATCTAGCAGGTCCAGCTCCATGTAATTTAACTGTCGTTTAGACATGGGACTAACAGGGATGTTGACGTAATTCACCGAATCCCCCTGAAGTCGATCTGTGACTGTAGACCCTGAGTCTCCTGACAGAGCTGATGATCTCCCTGATACAAAACACACACATTACTGGTTTTGGAAAGTGACCATTCAACAAGCATCATTTTAACTTGACTGGCTTTGAGCGAATACCTAAACTATGCAGCAATACAATACAATATTTAATATACGTTTAATGCATTTGAATTCGGAAGCAATAATGGGTACGGACTGAGAAACTAGAGAGTTAAAGACTAGAATAAAAATCCTCTGGACTATTTCCCTGAACAAATGTCCTTGTATTTTTTTGTTTCTCTCACCACTATGTGAAATACACAGGAGATATGCAATTCATAAAATATTCAGAAGAACCCCTCTGGCACAACCAACCACGTGATTGGGAAAGTCACAGAGATCACGCTTTTCCCATGTTTTGTTCTTAGATGTAAACATTAACTAAAGCTTTTGACCTGCATGATTTTTTGCATTGTGCTGCTGTCACATGGTAAGCCGAATAGATAGTGCATCTGTATCCATTCTGAATGACACATCTGTTTATATGTATAACTAAACATCTGATCTTTTTTCTTATTTCAGTTTATTATAGTATTTTTTTCATTAGCCACAATGTTGTTATACCTGTTAATACCTTGCTAGTTGAATTTAGTCCTCGCTTAACTTCTACCCAAAGGGAATGATGCAGCAGTGCTTTAATCCTTTAATCTGTTTAACTTTCTCACCTCATCTGTACACTCATTCTACACAGTGATCGACATTCAAAGCATCAGTCAACAGCATAAAACCACTGTCACTACTGTCATCCTCAATCCGAACTTCCAGCCAAGCAGAGTCTCTGCCGCAACTCAGAAGAACCACATCATTTAAGACCGCCTGCATTGCATTCAGGGTCTTTGTCTCCAAATTTTGAATCGACATCTCCATTATATCGTCATTACAGTTCTCATTAAAATGATACTGAAACTGTCTAGAAAAAAAAAAAAAAATTATTTTAATCTAACAGCAAGTTAATCAGTTATATTTGAGATGGTCAACACTTATTTTTTTTCTTATTCAACTTCAGAAATATTGCAAACGTAATTCAGGGTGGAGTTTGCAATATAAAAAAAATATATATTAGAAAGCAGTCCTCTACTGATCACCACTTAAAAGTACTGAACACACAGTCAGCTATAGCAGACTGAATTCTGTTCTTCTGAATGGTTTCATGGGAAAAGCCACACTCTCAAAACAGCCCGTGGGATCTAACAGACAGAATACACCACAGTCAGACATTTACATCTCACCCGAGCGCCTATAACAACCAAGTCTCCCTTAAGCAAACCCACACTCCAGTTAATGATCTGTCAAAGCTGACCTTTTGTTCTATTAACAAACCGAAGTTCTCAAACGACTAGGCAGGTCGTGAGACTTACCAGACAAGGATGAGTGTCTGAAAAGCCTTAGAGAGATCATGGGAGATGTGGGCACTGCTGATGAACGTCCTGATGAGAGGAAATTACAGGGCTGTCATTCCAGTCATACTTCTCAAAGTGCAGAAGACATTGCAAACTCTGTGGAACTACAAACTCACCCTCGGTCTCCAGAAAGCACTTCTGCTGTACTTGGCCGCTTAACAGCTCGTATCGGCTGAACTGCTCGGCCTGTGAAGATAAATCACATGCTTGAGTTATAATAAAGTCTCTAATACCAACCCTTGTGCCTTATATTGTAATAAATGTTGCTTTTAAGCCTTTTTGCACAGATTTCCTTAGTCACAATAAAATACTTTTTAATTAGCATCAGATTCTCAACAAAGGTCAATCACCAAAATTTGAAAGGCAGATTATTTGGGATTGTTGTGTAAAAAAAAAAAATGAGTGCAATAGCGTTACTTATGGTCTTAAGAGAAAGACACAGAGTAATGCGAAGACGCAAGGCTGGAGCCATTTTCGTTCCAGAGATTTCTAGAGACACTCCATATATTTGAGCTGATATCATTTGCGCTGATTTTTTCCAGACGCATCAGAGCGCTGATCGTGAAAGTGCACGTGTCAATAATACAATACTGTCAGGAATTTAATAAATGCAAACATTGTGGATTATTGATTCTTTCAAAATGTCTCTAAAGGAGAAAACAAAAGGAGCCAAAAGACAAAATGTTATAGAACCGTTTAGGTTTAGCGCATAACACAAAAGTGCTGATACTTCTGGGCTGGTATTCAGAGAAAAAACATGGCAGTAGAGATTTACTGACTTCAAACACTTGGAAAATCTTGATGCAGCTGCTACTTTGTCTTTGTGCATGCATGTAATCATTTCCTTATTCTTATTGTTACACCAACGAGACTTCGTGGTATAATAAATAGTTCAGCCTTACAGTCTAGACATTGAGAGATATCAGACAGCCCTCCTATCTAATATCAAGAACAAACTGCACATGCATATGTTTTAACACAAGCTCTAAAATAAAGCCTAAACACAAGTATGTACCGTATTTTCCAGACTATAAGCCGCTACGTTTTTCCCCACGCTTTGAACCCCGCGGCTTAAACAACGGTGTGGCTAATTTATTTTTTTAATTAATCTATTTATTTTTCCTGGGTTTTTCCCGGTTTCACAAACTTCTAGCCAAAAAACTGAGCTCCATAACATTAGACCAATGAAATTGCCAACCGGGCTCAGGTGAACCAATGAAACTCTTTATATTAACTGAATCGGGCCGCACCACATCATCAATATGGATGATGTTCCTCTGACGTTTGACCTGCCGCTCACTCGGACTGTCTACAGGAAATGCGAATCATTCGTCACACTGAAAACAACCGGGCATGAAAAAACACACTTCACCTGTGTTCTGAGCTGCACGGCATCGGGAGAAAAGCTTCACTGATGGTGATTTTTAAACGCACGACGATACCAAAAGAAAAACTCCCGAGAGAAATTGTTGTGAAAGAAAGGAGGAAGACAGTGAACAATGACTTTCTTGGTAGGCTACTGTTTAGATACAAGCCGTGTAACAGACACTGTCTTTCGTTAGACCTGTGTAAAGTGCATTAGTTTCGGTGTAGGCTTATAGACAGGTGCGGCTTATTTATGTTCAAAATAAAAATCTTTGTCAAATTTAGTGGGTGCGGCTTATATTTGGGTGCGCTTAATAGTCCGGAAATTATGGTATATTTGATTATTTTTATTATTTTAGCCCTAACATTAACTCATTTATGCTCACGTTTCTTCCCAGATCATCTAAAATTCTTGTTAGGGTTAACCAAAACAAACTGAATGATCCAAATATGGTTTACCTCTGTGAAGGGCCCCACACTCATGCCCTCAGGTGGAGCTGTAGCAGTGCTGCTCAGTTCAGGCCTTGTTTTTTCTAAAAGAGTAATGCAGTTATAGACAGTTTTACCCAATAACAGCCAGTTAAAAAAAAAAAGACATTCTATTTCTGCTGAAATAAGATAATGAAAAACCTTACCTAGTGCAGCAGGGACATGAGAGGAACGTGTGTGTGGAATAGGCATCGCCATCTGCAGGGGGTAACATCATAGCATCAAAGGATTACATCATAGGATTTAAATGGTCTCATTAAAATACATGCGAGAGCACATTTCCGGTCGTGTGTGGGAGTAAGAAAAGCAATTCAATGTGCATAATATGTGTAGATTACTTTGTCACTTCACTGCAAAATTATCACTTCTGATTAGTCAGAAGGTGTTGATGATAATTTTTTTTATAGTAGCAGCTCTGACATCAGCGAGAAGCAGGTTTGTTTTAATGCCTTTTTATTTTTACATTTTTAGTACAAGTTTATTTACCTGTACATGTAAATAAGCGATTGAATTTATGCTCCAAAACTAAAAATTTGCATGAATTTTTTTTTTATGATAATCACTCAGACTATCAGGATATGTTTTAACTAGGGCTGTCAATCGATTCAAATATTTAATCGTGATTAATCGCTCATTGTCATGAGTTAATTCATGATTAATCACAACTTTTTTATCGCACATTTTTTATCTGTTGTAAATGTACCTGAAATTAATACTTTTCACTAGTTTTTAATACTCCAATCAACATGGGCATGGACAAATATGGATGCTTTATGCAAATGTATGTTTATTATTAGTGAAACCATCCTCAACATAGAACATGAAGACAAAATATTCTTGTAAATGTTTTAAATGAATGATGGTGTTTTAAATTATGTAAACAATCAGAACAACAAATGAAACTTTTGCTATGTTTCCAGGAGGACGGTTTTAATTGCCGGATGTGTGCTTATTGCGAATTTTTGGTGCTTGATTCTAGAATTGGCGCATTAGTCAAACAAATGTTTAGTGATTAAAAATCATTATTATAATGATAGTGTTTATCCGAGTAAAGAAATGACACCTCTTTTATATTCATTTATTAATAAAACTTTCTTTCGGCTTCTCCCGTTAGGGGTCGCCACAGCGGATCCTCCGCACGTTTGATTTGGCACATGTTTTACGATGGATGCCCTTCCTAACGCAACCCTCCCCAATTTATCCGGGCTTGGGACCGGCACTGAGAGTGGCTGGGGATGGTTCCCTGACCGGGAATCGAACCCGGGTCGCAGCGCTGGGAGCGCTGCATCTTAACCACTAGACCACCAGGGGACTTATATTCATTTATTAATATTTTTTTAATAAAAATAGTCAAACAGAAATACCCGCTGCATTAATCGCACATTAATAAAATAAATGCGGGTAAAATCAATTTGCGTTAACGCGTTATTAACCAGTTCATTTTGACAGCCTTAGTTTTAACATTTGTGGATTCCCTTGAAGGAAAGTTTTCATGACAGAGGCATTTATGCTTTCTGAAAGACTTTTAAATTAAATTGTAATTTCATTCATTTATTTATTTTAGTGTTTTATTTATTATTAATTTATGATATTTTTTATCGTATTGTGTCATATGACATTTTACATGATTCTTTTCACCTATATGTGTTTCTTCCCCAGATTGTTACCACAAACTTAGAGATACACATTTATATAGGGTGTCTTATTTTGTATAGGATGTGGTAGCATTATATATTTGCTTCATATTTCTCCAGAAATAAAACTCATTTTATTGGCTTTAGGCTGTTATTGGGTATAACTGTATATAACTGCATTACTCTTTCAAAGAAAAACAAGACCTGAACTGAGCAGCTCTTCTATAGCTACACCTGAGGGCATGAGCGTGGGGCCCCTTCAGAGGTAAACAGAATATTTGGGATGAATTGGAACACTCACTACACTTCAGATCTGCTCACCCTACATTATTGCCTTAGTTTACTAAAGCCCTTGTGGCTGAATGAGCACAAATCTCACAAGCACACTCCAAAATCTACAGAAAAATCTTTCTAAAAGATTGGAGGTTATTGAAGGTAAAGATGCTTTATACTTGTATATGTACTTTACAGCACAATTAAATTCTTTCTTCGCATAACCTAGTGATGTTAAGAAGCTGGGGTCAAAGCCCAGGGTCAGCCCTTAAACACCGCCTCTGGAGCACAGAGAATTAAGGGCCTTGCTCAAGGGCCCAAAAGTGGCAGCATGGTGATAATGGAGCTTGAACCCCAACATTTTTAATTCTACACCTATAGCTTTGTGGCAACAATTTGGGAAGGACCACATATGCCTACAAAAGTTTCCCAATACTTTTGTTCATTATAAGTATATAAAAAAGAAACAAAAATAGGGACTGCATGTGTTTTTCTTAAGTTAAAGAAAGAGTAACAAGTGAGCCAATTTAATAATATCAATATAATAATAATATAAAAAAAATTTATATCAAATAAAATATTAAAAAGTCAGAAAGCATGATGCATTCATGAATTTGAATAACAAAAAATAAAATGTTGGAAAATACTAAGAAGAATAGAACACTGGTGTCAACGGAAAACAATCAACAGCATGACGCCGTAGATGATTCACATCATTCGTTATTTTTCATTAACTGCACAACTTCTTGTTTTATACCCTATAAATTGGAGGGAGTGACAATGTTTAATGGTATTTAGCTAGTTAGCATACTGACCTGACAAAAAAAATAAAACATATGTAGGTTGCTAAGTTGTGTACTTAGCTATGCTAGTCAGCATTCTTTTGTCAAAAATGCATGTAAAATAATATCATAAACGCTAATCTGCTTTATTCTGCTAGCCTTGATTTATTGGATATAGCAGCACTGGTATTTTTTTTATCATCTGATACTGAACTGCTTACATGCTTGCTGGTTCAAGCAGAACAAATGAAAAGCCTTACAGGAGGAAAATCCAGAAAACATGGAAAGTCAATACTATTCACGTTTTTATCTCGATTAAGCAGGTTAAAAAAAAAGTATGAAGAGGTGAAAAAAAACATAGTTCAGTATCTTTTTGCTAATACATTGTGTTCAGATTTATCCACAGTGGGCCAGTTGTTTGTACATTTTCAGCACATTCTAACCAGGCAGGTGCCAGTGAACGTTTCTCTCAGCATAATCTAACACCTGGAGTGCTGTTTGTGAAACACAAGGTCATTTCTGATGCTAATTAACGTGAGCACAAATCACAAAAGCCAGCAAAAAAAAAAAAAAACAAGATGACAACCTTGTTTAAATTCAGGCAACTGTTTTGTTTGGTGAAACCTCCTGAAGGGCTGTCACAGAGGTAAAAGCGGCTGCGATGAAAGAGTGCAACTCTTTTAACATTTTATATAAAAAGTGTAACAGTAAAGCCTTAAAAGTTTGTACAAAGAAACATTTCCCATCCCCCTCACTCTGCAAAGTTTAATTTGGAAGGAGAACAAGCAAGAGATTAAATGGAAAAATAAACTAATTAATATCTAATAATACTTAGAAGGAATTCATTAAAAAGCCTGGAGCATGAACAGTTATTTTAGCAAAACAATTTCTGGATATAATATATACAAATCACAAAGTCGCATAGTAAAACAAACCGATCTTCATTAATCATATTATGTTTGCAAAATGTTTGAAAGTTGCCAAAGATCATGCCAGATCCAAGTTTTTCCTACATAAAAGCTAGATATAGACATCTATTCTTTTATATTTATTTTTTGTTTGTTAGTTGAGGGTTGGGCATTTTGCATTAATTATATGGTAAATTATATTACATTTTATAAAAAAAAAAAAAAAGGAATGTGGAATTTTATTGCCACAACCAGTCAATGCTTAATGTATTATGTTACTAAGAAGTACTTATCAAAAGTGCATCATTTTGAAGTCATTGTTTAAATGTAGTTTTTGATTCCACTTGCATTTAAAACCGGAATTTAAACTGAAGTTTTGGTATGGTGCTCATTCTGATCAATTGTGCTGCATCCAGGACTGGCTTTGGTTTCTCTATTCTCATGATGACTTACAGTTGTACTTAACGTGCAGACAGGATGAAGTAAAAGTAAGAAATCAAACACTACCTTGATTCCTCCACAGACAGGACAGAGAACGTGTCGTTGCATGGTCAATCCTCCGGGGGGTAGAAATCCATCACCGCTCACACTCGCAGTGGCAGTCAGTTTGGAAGAAACAGTGCTTCCCAGTGGCTCTAATAGACCACACTCTGGCTTCTGGGTTGAGGAGGAGGTGGAAGGGTGTGGCTGAATAAATCTGCGAGGGGTGTCGTAGTGCTGCAGGAGCTGAGCGGGTACCTGGTACTCCAACTCCTGTACCTCAGATACCCCAGCAATGGGGCAAACACATAGTCTGTACCCTGGTGATAAAGGAGCAGGGCTTGCTAATATGCTGGCTGTTTGGAATTGTGGAGGAAGTCTGGGGTTTGTGTTAGAAGTGGAAGTTGGAGTTGGAGTGTTGGGGTTTGCAGTCAGGTTTGTGCTGGAATTTGTGTTCAGTGTGAGGCTCATCACCGAGCCGAACTCCTCAATCTCACCCTGTGCTGTATCTAAGCTGCCTGTGTAGGAAGAGAAGCTTCCGGAGTAGGACGAATGGCTTCCTGTAGCAATGCCGCTGTCAGTCGAGCTCTGACGCCCGGCCTCTTGTAATCCTCTGGGGCATGGCGGTTTAGTTGGTGGGCGAAGTAATCCTTCATGATGCTCCTCACTTGATGGCCTTGAACCCATTGCTCCTGACACTGACACAGAGGGTTCTATAGGAGTGGGGTATCGAACTGGTTCAGCCCATGTTGCTAAGCGACTGCTCAAACTGGCATCTGAGTGGCTGGTATCAGAGGAGGAGCTTGAGATACTGCGGGCATCTCCTGCGGAGTGGGAGGCTGACCAATTAGAAAAGAGATTCTAAAGAATCACATGCAAACCTGCGATGAAAATATGTATCAGGGCTGCCAGATCAATTCATTCTGTATCAAACTTACTGAAGTCTCAAACTGTATTAAATTTACAGTAGATCGTTTGGGGCCCAGTATTGCAAAGCTGCCATTCTTGGGCCCTTGAAAAAGACCCTTAACTCTTTGTGACCCTGTGCTCTGATCACTGCTTCCTAACATTACTGGGATGTCCAAAGAATGTTTTTCACTGTGTTGTAATGTACATGTGACCAGTACAGAGAACTTTTTATAAATAGTTGCAAGATAGGTATATTTTGTCAATATTATTACATATTTATTCTCTTATAAAACTTTATAAGGATCACTTTAAAACTAAGGACCTCTTTTGCTAAAATAAAATAAAGAAAATCACATACACTCAGTGCAGCTTTTTGAACATAATCCAAGTATCCAGAACTTGGGCTTGCTGTATAAATATACATGATCATGAGATGTACAGTATATGATGATATTGTACTGTATAATTGTATCGGGGGGGTTACCTGTGCTGCTCTGTCGGCTGCACACTGACAGCATGCTGAGGCGCTTCTCCAGTTCACTGGCTTCCTGTGTAATCCTCTCCTCAACCGAGGAAGCATGAGCACTGAGATCTAAAAAAAAAAATCAAATAGCTTCACTTACTATCAGACGAAAGGAATGTATTGCTATTCTCCCCATTCTCTCTTGTTCTCTCTCTCTCTCTCTCTCTCTCTCACACACACACACACACACACACACACACACACACACACACACACACACACACACACACTTGTGACAAAAGACAGCTTAAATGTAATTTTTTTATTATACTTCAATAAACCCACATGTAAATTGTTATTTCTTTGCTTATCCCAGCAATGTTAGGAAGCTAGGGGTCAGAGTGCAGGGTCAGCCATGATACAGTGTACCTGGAGCACAGAGGGTTAAGGACCTTACTCAAGGGTCCCAAGAGTGGCAGCTTGGCAATACCGGGTGCTTGAATCCCCGACCTTCCGATCAGTAACCCATAGCCTTAACCAATGAGTTACCACCTCCTACCACTTATTAATCTTTTCGAACCTAAGCATTGGGCCCAGGTGTACAGTAAGATCAATAACTACAGATCAAATCAGGAGATTATGGAGTTAAATTTATTAAAGCATGCAGTATTTTGAGTCAGTTACTTTATATTTTAGAAATAAAAACCTGATTTCAGTACCTGGGAACCAAGAGAGCTCATTTTCCTATGCTCACAGAGAGGGAACGATAGCATACTCACTCTTGTCCATCAATTAAAGCAGCACTAGGCATACATTTTGTGCATGTGAGGTCATGTATGCAAAAGAGGTATATATAGCTGATAACGCTTTCCTCAGAGGGTGTTACGCACCACTGTGATACCGCACAGGTAACATTTTGGACGGTCACAAATGGCTATTGTCTTGTGTTTTAGAAGAACATTAGCCTTTGCAATAGGCTTTTCACTCACTTTCTAATGCAATATTAGTTTCTGCTTCCTGGTAACTGGATGGCTATAAATTTTCCTTTAAACACCTAAACAAATAAAAGTGCAGCTTCTTAAGTACATATCACTGATTAAACAGTCTAAGCTGAATGAGGTAAAAACATAGAAAACCGACAGACCGGGACTAAATAGAAAATATACAACTTTCAGCTTGTTCTATTATTACTAAAGATTACAAAAATTGTAAGCTTATACACCAACAGATATTCCCATTACACACAATAGTCATAAAACAGTTTTTCAAACTACACATAATAGGATCATGATACAGTAGTGCACATTCATAAAAAATAAGTATGAAACTGTGAGAAACAGTTAAAAACACACCTAGAACATATACAAATACACAAATATGGAATCTTCCACCAACATCACTGTTAATGCAGTTTATTTATCCTATGCTAGGCCTAGCTCTAACTCCAACTATAACCTTTCTATATTTTTTCTCAGAAAATGCTTGTTTATTTTTGTTTATCGAGACCAGCCAAAGTCCCCATAATGTAAAAGCTAATAATTATGAATTCTTCTGTCTTATAATATTTATCAGGCATATGTCCTTTAAATTAATTAGCAAAAAAAAAAAAGAAACTTCTGTTCTTATTTCAGCATTCTTTAACAAATGTTTTTATTCCTTCTATCGTTCATTTATTTACTCCCAATACAATACAATGCGGAATTGTCAGGATTTCCTCCTTTTCAAGAGTAATTCTTGAAGCTGGACAGAAAACGCTAAAGAATCCACAGCGCTAACATTACCTGCTAGCCACTTTCCGGTTAGCGGCTAATGCTAATGCAGTAGATTCTTTAGCGTTTTCCTGCATGCGCAAAACAAATCTTATTTGCAGGATGGAGTGAGTAGCCACAGTGACACTAATTTTATTTTTTTTTTATACCCCTGGCATTGTTGTGTACATTTTTATTTTTTAAGGCGGAGACACAAACTTGCGGTCCACCACTTGAAACGTTCTAGAGGAACTCAGATTTTATCTATGTTCCGCACATGTGCAGAGAACCGAAAGCTCTGTACCGAAAAACGTTGGTGTGAATAAATGTACCTTTAAACCCCTAATAGATATACAGTGTATCAATAAGTTTGTTTATGTATAGTTTTATTTGTTTTACAGATTTGTTCTTCTTTAATTTGAGATACTTATATTTATTCATTTTTTTACCCCGATTTTATTGCAGAGACTCCTCATTTGATCATTTGTGTGGCTGATGTAAGGAATAAAAGGCAATGAGGCAAGCTAATGCAGGGTGATAGTACACTTGTGTACTATCAATTGTAGTTCAGCTTTATTCCAAAGGAATATGGAAAAGCCAAATTAAGTGCTTCGGAAAAGTTGATGAGTTCGAATGTAAGGGCTTCTTAGCCTTCAGTGCTTGATTGTGCCTAAGCTTGGCTTTATGCAGTGTTTTGGATCCCTGGTGTGAAATTAGAAGTGATGGTGCCCATTGGCACTGCAGCTGTGTAAGTGCTGTGGACTGGGCCAGAGTTGGCTACGGAGTTGAAATCTCTCTTTAGACACTGCTGAAAACTCTCAGGTGTGGCAAGGCGAGGCTGAGGCGAGGTTGAGGCAGAGGCGGTGCTTGTGCATTCCATTATCGAACATAACATAAGGCCGTAACACACAAGATGTTTTACCTTGTTGTACTGCATGGTTTAGTGCACATTGTAGATTGTAAAGCTTCAATAAACCCAATTACCATCAACTCTGCAGTGTGGCAATAAAACCTGAATCTTGACAATGGCAAAAGATTTTGGACCTGGCTAACCAGTCTTTGAAAGAAAGAATGGTGCATATTTCTTGTCATACATACATTACTGCATAGTGAAATTCTTTCTTCGCATATCCCAACGGTGAGAAGCTGGGGTCAGAGCAAAGGGTCAACCATGATACAGCGCACCTGGAGCACAGATGGTTAAAGGCCTTACCCAAGGGCCCAAGAGTGGCCGCTTGGCAATACCAGAGCTTAAATCCCAAATTTCTGATCAGTAACCCAAAGCATTAACCACTGAGCTACCACTTCCACTTCTTGTTGTTTTTTTTTTAAGTACTAGTCTCTGAGGTGTGTGTTTCTTGCCTTTTCACAGTGCAAGTAAAAAATTTAATTAAATTCCAAGCAGCCATGTGTCAAAATAGAAACCAAAGTACAGATCCAGAGAAATTGGATGCACAGGGTATATGTAGCAAAGGGTATGGATACTTGTCATTGTGATGTTGAATTTTTTTTTCTTAATTCAGCTTCAAAAATGTAAATTAAAGAGACAGACAAACAGATGAATAAATAGATAACAATACCATATAAAATCTAGCAGATTAATATAAACCTGATCAGAGCTATTGTTATAGAAACTTATTCAACACCTCTGATCCAGCCAGATTTTAGAATTGTGCACTGTGCTATAAATAAAATCGTACCAAATCCTAACTAAAAAGGGGCTTTCTTTTTTATTATTGCTTATATGAAGTCACACACACACACACACACACACACACACACACACACACCACACACACACACAGGAGGACCACCCCACTTAGTAAACAGCAAATGTCAAAATATGACTCCACCTCCTGTCCAACTTTACAAAATAAATGAGTCAGTGGTGCCACTCTGCTGAGCCCTGGCTGTTATGACTCATGTGTAACCGTAAGCGGATATAAGTGACTGTAAATAGATATTTCTAGAATCTCTTTATAATGCAAACATCAATGATCGGCTTTATGCAGCGGCTCTCCGTGGCTTTGATTCCGCCTGTGACACTTGACACCTGATCCCGTTCGAGTGCGCTGAGCTATGCGAAGTATCAGGGGAGGGTTCTGCCTGGCAAACGTCCTTCGTCACATCATATATTAATACATAAAGCTGGCGGCGTGCTAATCTGACAAATAAAATGTGAGACGACCTGCGAGAAGAGTACAAACACACTCCTGAGCCAGAATACGTGCTCCCCGCTGCCCTAGCTAAGGAGCCAGTGCTAGCGATAGCCCTAGTGCTACTTTTAGCCCTAAAAAAATCAATGCGAATTTCTTGGTCAAATAAAGTAGCCACAATTGTTTTATATACATTTCTAATAATGATACTAATTTAGTATACTCAGTATTCACAGATTTCTCTCCACCAACTGATCCTCCACTAAATATCTCTGATGTAAGATTATTTAAAAAAATGCAAACATCTTAATAATTTCTTACAACAATATCAGGAGCGTGTTAGGATTAGAATTTGAGAGGAAACAGAGTGTTTTGTTTGTCTGGTGCATGCTGAGGAGACTGGCATGAATAATACAGATGTTAAGTTAGACTAAGCCTGGGGAAGCCTTTATAAATCATTTAATTACCATTCATTACAACTCATTAATGATCATTACACTGTGTGCACAATTATTAGGCAAGTGATTATTTTGACCATATCATCATTCTATCCATAATTTTTCAAGTCCAAGCTGATTAAACTTGAATGCTTATTGGATTTAATGCATATCAGGTGATGTGTATATGTGTTATGATGGAGGGTGTGGCCTATGGAGATCAACACCCCTTTATCAAGGTGTGCATAATTATTAGGCAGATTCTTCTCCTCAGGAAAAATGGGCCCAAACAGAGATTTAACTGACTCTGAAAAGTAAAAAATTTTAATAAGTCTTTCACGGGGATGCAGCACTTTTGAAATATCTAAGATATTGGGGTGTGATCACAGAACCATCAAACGTTTTGTAGCAAATAGTCAACAGGGTCGCAAGAAACGAACAAGAAGAAAAGACTCAAATTAACCGCCGAAGATTTGAGAAGAATCAAACATGAAGCTACCAGGAACCCATTATCCTCCAGTGCTGCCATATTCCACAACTGCAAACTACCTGGAGTGTCAAGAAGTACGAGGTGTTCAGTTCTCAGAGACATGACCAAGGTAAGAAAGGCTGAAACCCGACCACCTCTGAACAAGACACATAAGTTGAAACGTCAAGAATGGGCCAAGAAATATCTGAAGACAGATTTTTTTAAAGGTTTTGTGGACTGATGAGATGAAAGTGAATCTTGACGGACCAGATGGATGGGCCCATGGTTGGATCAGTAACGGACACAGAACTCCACTTCGACTCTGACACTTCGATGCCAGCAAGGTGGAGGTGGGGTACTAGTATGGGCAGGTATTATTAAAGATGAGCTAGTTGGACCTTTTCGGGTTGAAAATGGACTCAAAATCAACTCTCAGACCTACTGCCAATTTTTAGAAGACACTTTCTTCAAGCAGTGGTACAGGGAAAAGTCTGCATCTTTCAGGAAGACTTTGCAAGACAGCGCTCCATCACATGCAATCAGGTACTCCACTGTGTGGCCAGTAAAGGCCTTAAAGATAAAAAAAACTAATGACATGGCCCCCTTCTTCACCTGACTTAAACTCTATTGAGAACTTTTGGGCCCTTCTTAAGCAGTAAATGTACAGTGAAGGTGAACAGTACACCTCTCTGAACAGTGTCTGGGAGGCCGTGGTTGCGGCAGACACAAAAAGTTGATTCTGAAAAGATCAAGAAACTGACTAACTCTGTGAATGGAAGGCTTGTGACTGTTATGGAAAAGAAGGGTGGCTTTATTGGTCACTGAGGTTTTCTTTTTGAAATTTCAGAAATGTTCTTTTGTAAATTTTGAGTTTGTTTATTATTCTCACTTTAACAGGTGAAAATAAACAAGTGAGATGGAAAAATCTTTGTTTTTCATTTAGTTGCATAATAATTCTGCACACTAATAGTTGCCTAATAATGGTGTACATGTAGATATTCTCTTAAGAAAGCCAAAATTTCACTTTTACTACTTAAATGTTCAGATTTGAGGGTTTGTTAACATTTTGGATTGACCAAGAGCACTGTAGATGTACAATAACAAAATATATCCTCAAAAATACAACTTGCTTAACAATTGTGCACACAGTGTAAAGTGATTTAATGTGAATAGTAGTAAACGCTACTGCTGCTGTATTAGATCCAACCACAGGCAAACTCAATAACACTGTTACTACAGAAAGCAATTTTGTGTATATATGTGTATATGACTAATATATACTAAAAACTTTCTTAAAAAAAAGAGTCACAGTGTATGGGTGTAAAAATGTGCTTTATCGTGACTATTTTATTTATCCAAACAAAGCGTCCTGTAATGCTTCTGGTGTGTTCCTGGCTTATTCCCAGGGTTCCAGGATTCTGCTCTTGATCCACCATGATTCTAACCGGGATAAAGTGCTTTCTGAAGATGAATAAATGAATTAATTATGTTTATTGCCTTTGTTCCTTTTTGATTTCGACTTATGTTTTGGATCCTGGGGTACATCAATATTTCACTTGGTGGAATGCTAGGAATGTGTTGGCAATACAATGTGGATGGAATCCTAATCCATCGCAAAACATTATGCACAAACCTGCAGGCAGCAAACTCCAGAACCAACATGGACATGGGGAAAATACATAAAAAGGCAGGATCGGACTAGGAACCTGGCACTGTGAGAGGGAGATGCTAACACCACCATGCTGCCCCTATCTTCCTTTTCAGGTTCTTTATGCTTTGTAGTCTGGAAGCGGGAGGCTACACACCTTATGATCTCCTGCCTCGTAAGCCTGTCACAAGAGCCAGCATGCCTTTCATTTTCAGTATACAGAAGCTTTTTGTCTGTTTGTTTCAGTTTAAACTAGCATCCATTGGTCTGCCTCCATACTAGTATATATATATAATTTTTCCTTTCCTTCTATATGTCTATTTTTTTCCTATAGTTTCTCTTTTAATGGCATCTATCAAATAATGAAGTAATGCTAAAATACAGGTTTATAATCTAGAAATATGTATTTTTAGATAAAAAAAAAAATACCTAGTGCAACACTACCAGATAAGAATTCTATAAACAAGGGAATGCACCAAGAATTCACTTGGAGATTAATGCAATTTTATAAATTTACTGTTCTAATAATATTATATCTTACAATGCTTTGCTTTACACAATTTTCAGATGTCATCTTAGCAAGCTAGCGTGTTTAGACTAGCCTTGTAACGCGCCTCTTTAAGCTAAACTGAGTTTGTTAAAGGTCTGTTAACAATGACCCCTGTTGCTATACATCAATGCCTTAACAAAATAACAAAAGTTAATAATTCTTTGCATATCGCAGTGATATTAGGAAGTTGGGGGCAGAGCGCTGAGCCAGCCATGACACAGCATCCCTACCTAACAAAATTTTAAGTGCCTTGTTAAAGGGCCAAGAATGAGCTTGCTGATACAGGGGCTTGAACTCCTGACTTTTCGATGAGTAACTCAGAGCCTTGACCACTAGGCTACCACCTCCCGTTATGCTAAAATTATAGTAAAAGAAAACTATATAATTCAACTATTTAAGTAGCCATGATTGCTATTCAGTCAAATTGTGCATTATGTATCCCTGAATTTCATTGTAATGCACACTGCTGAAATTATGAAGTGCTATTGAAATACATTAGCTTTAAAAGAATTAGGCTGTAAAGCAAATATTGTGGTGTACTGATACAAAAACCATAAGAGTGAGCAGTTATACTGCAAGTGGTTTATATCACTCCACTCTGCTGCTCAAGGTGAGTTACAGAATCAACACACAAAAAAAGCTTTCTCCACACAGCACCTTTCATTCTCTGCTCATTCAGCTACAGACCATTAATCCTGACTAAATTCATGCGCCAAGCTGCTTCTTGACATCTCTCTCTGAGCTGCACCTGAATAGTGACTTCCACACTGCTAATGCAAGAGCAACGAGTTTTTCATTACTTGAGCAGAATAAAAAAAAAAAAGCAAATAATAATAATAATAATAATAATTTCCAGACAAATGTGATTTATCCAAGCCTCAGTAATAATGCGATATATATTGAGAAATGTGCAAGATATACAAAGAGCTGGATTATAAAAAATAGTTGATGGCTGTTTATACAGGAGAACAAACAGTTCTCAGCTTTTCCAAAACGTTTAAGAACTACAGGAGTGTGGAACAAATTTTTTTTTATATATATTTTAGAATTATGACATTATGACCACTGATTTTAATCTGCTGTAGTCTATGCAGCGTATAGAATCGATGAATGAACAAATCAATGAAAGTTAATTAAAGTGTCTTTTTATTTTATCGAGAAATGTCTGGAGCCACTGTCTGGGCTGCATCAATACCATGTGTTGTAGTCGGAGAGGATTTTTTTAATACTCAATACCAAAACTAAAAAAAACCCCACAACAAATAAACAATAATAACATTTAATTTACACTATTAAACTAAAAGTTTGTGGACACTTGACCATAAAATTTCTATGTGCTTTTTTTTAAAAACAACTTTACATTTAGTCCCCATTGCTGTTTTAATAACCTCAACTCATTTGGGAAGATGTTCCACTAGATTATGGAGTGTTTTTATAGAGATCTTTGTTTATTTAGCCACAAGTGTTTAGTAAAGTCAGGTTTAAATGTAAGTTGAAAAGGCCTGGGGTGCAGCATTCTAGTTCATCTCAAAGCTTACGGCTATATAGCAGGCCACTCTAGATATTCCACTTCAATCCATGTAAACCATGTTTATAGGTCTGGCTTTTTGCACAGGATTGGGTCTCAAGGTTCAAGTGAAGGGAAATTGTATTGTTACCCAGTTTAAAGACATCCTATACAATTGTATGACTCCAACTTTGTGGTAACAATTTTGGGAGAAAATACACATAGGGCTTGAAAAGTAGGGTGTCCCAAACCTTTTGTACATATAAGTTAGCTCCATTTATGTCTGTTCCTGCTAGCAAGCTAGCACACCTCCTGATCAGCTTTTAATGTTTAAGCAGTATCTTTAACAAAGAGTGCAATGGCAGCTACCCTGAGTACGCTGAGTAGTATCAATGAGCGCTGTCATTAAAAAGATCTGAATAATGCCATAAACTGCACTATTTTAACTGTTTGGAGTGTCAGTGCTCTCAGAAGTGACGTGTTCACCCATGTGTAACAGTTTTCCTTTTCGGTCACTTCACTGCTCAATGCTTGAGCTTTTTTGTTAATGACAATGATCAAAGAGCTCTAAAGATTAGGTCACTCGTATCTTTAACCACATTGGGTAATTTCTAGACTTCAATATGGGATCTTTGATGCCTGTGCTGTTAAATGCTCGACTCTAATTGTTCAGAACTAATTGTTTCGAAACAGTAGTTTTGTTTGGAATGCAAATCTCAGGTTTATTAAAAAAAATGTATATTATAGATTCTATAGGAATGGCTATGATGAATGTGCTAAAATTTATTGTCAATATGAAGTTTTGTGTAAGGAGATGCAGGTTTTCAGATCAAAATACTTTGACAGTTGCATGCTCACATTCCTGGCATTTTAGCAGATGCCTTTATACAAAGCGATATGGCAGTGGCGCTTAAGGTGGTGGGATTTGAACTCATAACCTTCTGATCAGAAATCCAACATCTTAGCCATTTAGCGACCCCTCCTCCATGCTGGTGACAGGACAATTGTTAATAGCTGTGACAATGTAAGTCATTATTGGACTTGTTTTTTTTCAGCAAGGTACAGTATATAAATTGAACAACACTGGGATACGAGAAAATAATAATGTGGGTTGGTAAGAGCAGCTCATTCTTCATTATTCTCCCACAGCAGCAAGCCCTCAAGTGTTCTATTTCCTACATAAACTAGCTTTGATTTTTTTTTTTACTAATGTATTCATTAATCAATAATCAAAAAGTGCACGGTGTTAGAATAAAGAATGAGTATCACACACACACACACACACACACACACACACACACACACACACACACACACGAAGTATGGACCTGATAGGGAGGGGCGCAAACCAAACGGTGTCCTCCTCGGAGAGCTTCCTCGAGCGATACAGTCGAACAGAAAGCTGATCTGTTCCCCATCTGCACAGGCCAGAAAGAAGACACCAGTCCCTTGAGGAAGTAGAGAGAGAGACAGAGACAGCTCAATCATTTAATTCACTTTCCCTTTTAAATAATGGCATTCAGTTCAATAAGGATTGCAACTACAATGAATGACATTAACACAGCATTGTTTTTACCAGGAGATTAATGTACATCAGGAATTATATCTCTATAATTATCAGCTATGAGGGTAAATTTCATTACTCAGGACAATAAATGCACAGGTCAGTGCAAGGCACCACCCAGAACAATGTTTGGCTATGGCTGAACATGACTCGAACATTGTCGAAAAAAATTTTCTTCTTTTTGCCAATTTTTTTGCGCAATTGCACAACTGTCACTTTAACACAAGACTGGCACACCTCAGTGTCACTTCCGAACAGCACAATAACACTTTACTGACAATCACACTGGGACACTTAATCTGGACTTCTGTCAATATCTTTGTCATATACACACCCACCCTTTCTGTCTAATTCTTGTATATATATTTTATAGTATATAAATGTATTAGTATATAAATGTATGTATTTTTTATCTGTATATTTAATACTTTATAGTTATACTTTATATATTTTTATTTACATTTTATTTTTTCTTTTCTTTTTACTTTTTCTATTTATATGTTGGCCAGTCGCAAAACGTATTTCACTGCATGTTGTACTCTGTATTTGACAAATTGAATTTTATTTGATTCGAAAATAAATACCTGTGTAAAGATCCGTGTATAAACTGTAGACTGCACACTATCATGCATTTTACATAAAATGTATGTATTAAGGAATGATGATGAAGCTAAGACAAAGTACAACAAATTACACTTTTATTGTGTCTAGTATAGTACTTCAAATATCGATATTTGTATTTGCATAAACAAATATATGCTTAAACAAAAATGGGTGCTGTAATTTAGTTGTTTTGATTAAATCAAAATATAATCTAGCTTAATTTACACCACTGTGTTTATGATTAGGTGGTTACTAAGGATGAATGAATAAACACACTGCTTGAGAAACTTTTTTGTTGAATCCCGGTCCTGATACAAATCTAATCTCTAATTATTTTTATATATTATTTATTTATTTATTTATATTTGGCAGACCCCCAGAGCAACTTACAAGTGAGCGGTTGAGGGTAGGGTTCCTTGCTCAAGGGACCAGCAGTGGCAGCTTGGTGGTGTTGGGATTTAAACTTGTGACTTTCCAATCCAAGTTCCGAGTATATATATATATATATATATATATATATATATATATATATATATATATATATATATATATATATATATATATCTCTGAGACACCTGACTTTTCCAGCTATATGTGGTTCTTCTCCAAATTGTTACCACAATGTTGGGGACACACAATTCTATAGGATTCCTCTGGAAATAATTTTGGGGAAAAAAACACATAGGGCTGAAAAAGTAAAGTGTCCCAAACCTTTTGTACATATAAGGTAGCTCTATTTATGTCTGTTCCTGCTAGCAAGCTAGCACACCTCCTGCTAAGTTCTTAATATTTAAACAGTATCGTTAACAATTGTAATTTGGGGCCTCTGAACCCCAAAATTTTCCTTTAACTTAAACTAGGAGACCCAAACGTGTTTCAGCATGACAATGCCCCTGTGCACAAAGCCAGCTCTAGAAAGATATAGTCTGCATATTCAAAAAATTTGAGGAGTGGAAGATTCCTGCTATAGAGCTCTGAGAGGAGTTAAAGGGCAAATCTTGCTATAGAAAGCTGATCTTAACCCCACTGAAGACCTTTGTGATGAACTGAAACATCAGTACACAACAGGAGGTATTATACCAGCAAATAGGGGCTAAAAGTGGTATAAGATGTTAAATAACCACATACAAACCTAATGGTCAAGTGTCCACAAATGTTTTGTCCATATAGTGTATTTAGAAAGCAATATCTGTTTATTCACAAGCAATGTATCAGTATAAAGCCCAAATTAGAGGAGTAGACTATGGATTGGATCGGATCCCAGTTATGTTGTGGGCCTCGATTCCACACCCCTAAGCAATGGCCACATTCCCATATTTGTGAAAATGGGCCACTGGAGGTCACCCTCGTTAACATACTCATCAGTCAAGACTCACTGTACTGCCGTACTGTGCAGTCACATGGTCAGGTTAATCTCGTTGTCGATCCAAAGGCATTAACACAATCTGCTATGCCGAGTGCATGCATGCTTTGAAAATACAAACTGGACATTGACAAATTGGCAGAATGCTATTACCTTCTCTCCATATTATATTATCTTCTCTTAACCATAAATGATTTATTGTTCTGAATCGTTAAACACCTACAAGATGAATAATTTTCATTGTCCTTCAATCCACTTCTCAGTTTATGATTAAATATGTCCCTGCAAGACCCTGTGGCAATATACAGTACAACACATCTAGGAACATGAGGATTTTTTAGATAGAGTTAAGTGCACACACATAAAATGTGGTGAAGAATTTTAATTCATAACGGTTTGTATTAGTAACCCTTATAACACCTACAAAAATGGGCAAGCTCCTATACTAAACCTTAGATTTTTGATCTTTGAATAATCATGCGTTCATTTTTCATGTTTTGCTTTAATGAATACATTACAACAATCTAATATATGCAAAGTAATCATGAATACATTGAAGGTTTCATTCTATTTTTAACAAAAAAAATATAAAAAATAAAAAATATATATGGTGCAATATATAATGCACTCATATGTAATCATACCTATATTCTTGCATCAATAAAAGTGAATGTATGCACATTTAATACTTAGTTGTATTAAAGAGTACACTTCTGGAAGTTGTGTAAAGAGAACACTTGTGGAAGTATATATATATTATATATATTTGCATTATGAATGCTGAACTTAAGGGCTATAAAGTGTCACTGGTAACATTTGCATCTCACTTGAAGCACATTCTTCTTAATTTATCTATTCAGATATCAAACACAAACTTCTTCAGGCCTGGAGGCAGAGGTCATAGCAAAACTTATTTTTCTCAATTATATTTTTCTTAATTTTGCTTTATACTGTCTTATTGCAAGGTGCACTCATTTTGTGGTCTTTATACATTTAAAAATACGATAGGGGGTACTAACTTTTGCTTTTTTAGGCAATTTAGTGCAGAAATGTCTGGATTTAAAAGTGTTATAATACTCTTCATGTGCATAGCATTCAGAAATGTGTCTAACGGGGAATAGAAATTCTTACAAGAACTAAAAGTATAAAGATTCAAAGAAAGAATTTTTCATAACCTGAATAAATCAATGTTGATGCCTGAATGGGGTAAAAGTGCTTTATATGATTACACAAAAACAATTTCTATCTAAGTGCATAATCAATACAAAAGAATCAGTAGAAACATCTTAATGCATAAATAATAACACAAATAAATAACAAATGAAGATGTTACAACAAGATTGATGCAAAGAAAATGCGTAGAATGTTAGTGTTTTCCTAGAGACAGCTTAAAGTGGAAGGTTTTAGAGCTTTGGAAAAGTAAAAGGCCTCTATTACTTTCCCAAAGCTCTAAAAACCTTCCATTTTACTTTTACAGAACCATCCCAAGTAGACATCAAGGCTTGTTCTTTGATCGATAGTGAGAACACTAAAGAACACCAGCCAAAACACTGAAGCAGTGAGTTTGAGCATTACAAGCATGTTCAGGCTTAAGAGAAGAACATGTCAGGCATATTGAGGTTAAAGACCTGAGTTGCTGTGCCAGTGCATATTGTTAACCAAAGTACATGATGAGGTGGTACAGAGACCTTAGGGGTTATAAGAGAGTGAAGCAGAATACTAAATGCTTGGGGAAGAAAATAATACATATGGAGAACATACTGTAGAAAGAAAGTTTTAGTAGTTAAATGTTTTTTTTTTATTAAATTAAACAGAAAGCATATAGTGTCACCGGGATTATAAAAAGTCTGGACAGCAGTGATATCTGTATACAAGACTATCAGGAGTGGACCAAGTCCTTAACCCTGAGGGACTCCATTTTTAGACTGTGAGGTGATGAAGAGGAACTTCTCAATGCCATGTGGTAAGATTGATCATGTATGCTTAATGGAACCAGGCCAAAGCATGGAATCAAGTCCCTAAATTGGCAAGAGTAGAGATGATGACGTAATGATTTATATTAGGCAGTAGAAAGTTTAATGAATGACTGAAGACATAGTTCATGCTGACTTTAAGCTATGAAGCATATCTATATCTGATGCAGAGAAGCTCGTCCATGCGTTCATGACCTCCAGAATAGACTATTGTAATGCATTACTAGGTGGATGTCCTGCGTCATTAATAAACAAGCTTCAGTTAATCCAGAATGCGGCAGCCAGAGTTCTCACAAGGTCGAGAAAATATGATCATATAACCCCAATCTTATCATCCCTACACTGGCTTCCTGTTAAATTTCGAATCGAGTACAAACTACTGCTTCTTACTTACAAAACACTAAATGGTTTAGCTCCCATGTATCTATCCAGTCTTCTAACACGCTACAATCCGTCACGCTCCTTGAGATCTCAAAACTCTGGGCTTCTAGTGGTTCCTAGAATAGCAAAGTCCACTAAAGGCGGTAGAGCATTTTCATATTTAGCTCCTAAACTCTGGAATAGTCTTCCTGACAGTGTTCGGGGTTTAGACACACTCACCCAGTTTAAGTGCAGATTAAAAACGTATCTTTTAAGCAAAGCCTGCACATAACATACGTCACATATCATAAACTTGTGCTCCAGTACATCTAATCAAATGCACATTATCATCTTGTGCTGTTAATATCATGAACAGCAGCTACGCTAATTTTTCTCCACTGCCTCTCTTTTTTTTCCCCATCCCGAGGCTTCCTGAGGTTGCTCCAGCCCCAGTCATGTCCCACCTCATGAAAATTATGGACCTTTAAAGAAGTAGATGCCGAACTCACAAACACCCCGTACCATCTAAAAACGTACCAGTGCCAATTGCATCCCACTTTACGTGTGGAGTTTTGACATTGGACCTCCTGGTGTGTTTAAAGGCTCTGGCATGGAGAAGCTGGTGTTGGATCTGTGATGATCACAAATGTTGCGCTATTTTATGAGTTGCTCAGTAGCTCCTAGTTTTATTTACATTTACATTTGCGGCATTTGGCAGACGCCCTTATCCAGAGCGACTTACAACTGAGCAGGGGAGGGTTTTAGGGCTTTTGCTCAAGGGCCCAGCAGTGGCAGCTTGGTGGTGGTGGGATTTGAACCTGTGATCTTCTGATCCAAAGCCCAATGCCTTAACCACTGAGCTACCACCTCTATACAGTTTTTATAACCACAATGACTGTATAAGACTGTAGAAAAAGCACACCATTCTCCTTAACTGTTGATTTCTGTAAAGCTGCTTTGAGACAATGTCTGTTGTGAAAAGCACTATAGAAATTAACTTGACTTGACTTGACTTGACTTGACTTGACTTTGTGTGAATCCATAGTGACTTAAATGTGGGCCGTTTCCATAGTACGTATATTAACCAGACTGCTTGGTTCACAGGAAGCCATTTTATTGTAGATTTAGATTTAAAAATGAACATCAATTACCTGAAACAAATCTAGAGCTCATTAAAATCCTAGATTTTGGTATATAGATGTTTGTATATATAAGGAATACAAACATGCTTTTAGAATACTATCATGGTAATAGAATCAGAACATTATTATTTATATAGTGCTTTTTACAACAGACATCGTTTTAAAGCAGCTTTACTGAGATAAAGCTGTTATAAAGTTGTATAAAAGTGCATTTAAGTTTAGTGCCTTTATATAAGTTTCTTCCTTATAAGTGTAAGAATCAACAATAGGGTGGTGTAGAGCAGCCTGTTTTGGAATTGATTATACAATATCATATTTTATTTCATCTTAATGTAACGTTTAATGAGCAGCATAATAGCAGCTATCAACATTCATTTCATTACCAAATCTCTCTTTTCCTCTTTTTTGATATTTATGAAATTTGATTTAAACGATTAACCAGAACGATTTATAGTTATCTAATTTATGAAACTGCAATTGAGGATTAAGGGCCTTGCTCAAGGGCTCAGCAATGAAAGCTAAGTGGTGCTGCCATTTGAACTCACAACCTTCTGATCAGAAGTCCAATGCCTCAAAATCTGATTGATAAGATATAAAAAAAACACATCCCTTAATTTTACTGAGAAAAGAATGCAATGCAGATCTTCCAGTCCTGAAGATTTTCCTGTGGAGATTTTCTAACAAAGTTTCAGCTTGGACTGTTGCAAAAAACTGACACTGTAGTCCATCATACAAGTCCTGTGTACGTTACTACTTGAGACATTTAAGTATCAGAATGGGCAAACTGCTGGCAGAGCTGCTGTTATAAACATTAAACTACACCATCTGACAAATCAAAATCAAGCATTTAACAGTCCTGTGTACTTAATCTATATATAGGCTTAATTAGTTTATCGTCCACCTACACCTGTTGCCAGATAATGTGTTTAAGCACATATGATTTAGGGCTGTAAGGGTCATTTGTTAAATATTTTTGTTATTGACATTCATCTGCTTTTTATCTGTAGCACTGCTGATTGACCATAATGAGCATGCTAGAAAACTACAAAGTGCACAATAAATATTCAGCTCTGTATATAATATTGTCTTTTATAAAAACCTATATTTATAACACTGGAACTCTAACAATTGGGAGCAATGATCTGGAAAGCACTTTCCAGCTGCAAAGACAGAAACTTTACAGAGAGAAAACATGGTGTATTGTGTCACTCTGCAGATTCTCAGCGCAATTACGACTCCCCCAATGCCTAATGAGACCCAGAGTTCCAGCACTCTTGCATCAAGTAAATATAGCTTTGCCAGATCCCGTAACATCACCATGGAGACTACGAGGCCTCGACTATAGGAGTAAGAGGCCTTTACGAAAATGACCACAACGTCCTAAGCGGCCGGTTTCATAATCCATCAACACCCCGTAAATACAAGCGACCCCTTTGTTCCAGCATGTCCTATTCTCTTGTCTCTATCCTGAGCCAGTGCAAGTTCGTCTTCAGTAAAGATAAAGAGGTTGTCTTTCATCACGCTGCTGTCACGTAGACAAATGTATGATTAAAGACCCAATGATGTGTGCATATTGTGTCAGTTATGGTTATGGAGATGTCAAGTTGAGAGATTTACATGACAGTAATGATCAGAATGATGTCAAGCATGGAGATATATGATGACAGTGCCATGACTGATCGCTTTGGAAAAGTAAAAATACAACCAATAGGAGAGGTAAAGGAGTGATGTCATGGGGTTCTATTTGTGTGAAGGACCTTTGTCTTGTATCTAGGGATCTGAAACCTATTTATTTAAGAACGAATAGGAATTCTTACTTACAATTAAGCTATCAAAGTGTCATGGAAGACTTTATTTAGTGCCTATGCTAGATGCTGTTATGTGCTGCTGACATTAAACTCTTAAAGGTGAGATGTTTAAATAGTTTCTTTAATATAGAGCAGTGGATTCAAGTGCAGTATCTGTGAGTATGAATACCGAAAATGAGCACAAGGTCAAGTGTGCAGTGTCAGAGGTTTAAAAAGAAAAAGGTTGCTTAACAGTTCTACTTTTGTGCAAACAATTCAGGTCACCTTGCACTTATTTTTTTTTTATCTTTTTAAAAAAGATGCTCTTTCATTTGTCACATGTATGCTATAGCATAGTGAAATTATTTCTTTGCATCTCCCAGGCTAGTATGAAGCTGAGGTCAGAGCACAGCCATGATACAGCACCCTTTGAAGCAGAGAGGGTTAAATGGCCTTAACTCTTAACCCTAAACACTCACAATGAAAGTTTTTTAACAACCCTTTTTCACTGTAAGAAAATGCTGTAATATGTGCTGCTGATATTTTCAAACCATATAGTTGTCATCGTTTGCTTTTATCATTATTCATGTGTCATGGAAGGAGCGATATTCCTTTTAGTTAGAGCGCAAACATAAAAAAGCTAATACAAACAAAAAATATCTAGTCTGAACAAGATGCTGATGACATCAAGGAAAAACAAGCACCAACAGACAATACGCACATGAGACAAAGAGTCTTATGAAGAAAAATGTGCCAGACAATGTGATTCAGCTTTAAGTGATCAAGAACATGTGGCTGATAATTATTTTTTATTATTATATCCTGAAATCAAGCAAGATTGCTGTTATATCACTGGTCAATAGGAAAACATCATACACTATGCCTACCTCACATATTGCCTAGTACCTGAGACCAGCATCGATTCTGCTGCATCCCTTGTGTGGTTTAAGGAGAATTATATCCACTATAATGCACAACTTTGCACCTTGTTCATTATAAAGACAGCAGCAGCTCAGGGAGCACAAAACAATTTTGAACAAAACATCCAGCCAAGATTTTAGCACAGAAGCAGAATGCTATTTGGCTCTGAGCAGCGTGGATGTCCTGGATGACAAGTGGACAACAGGCTTGCTGAGCTATGAGCATTAAAAGGTCAGTAAAGTAGTTTGTGAAGACTCAAATTTGGAAAGGGATCTGGGATCCTACTCCAAGTTGGCATAAACGCCAAGCATGCCTGATACAAAATTGCTTGCACAAATCCACCATGTCACAGTGTGTGCACATGTGACCATGTATGTGACAAAAGCAGTTTGCTGAGTTGAGCAGAATCTCATGACTGCATTCTGTCTTTTTGATTTTTGCTGTGTATTTCCACCATTACACATTTCACAATGATCGCAAGTTGATTTAGCAATTTGTGACGTAATAATTCAGGTGACCTTTTAAAGAGAATACAGATCAATATCCAGAAGATTTCACATTACTATAATAAAGCATTTATATTTGGGTGGAATGAAAGAATAATAAATCTAAGCTAAATCTTTGGACAACAGTCTCCTTACATGTACATATATACTAAATATACATATACACTCACAGTTTAGAAAAACATGACTTTTTCAGCCATTTGTGGTTCTTCCCCCAAACAGTTACTACAAACTTGAAGACATACAATTGTATAGGATGTCCTTGGATGTTGTTTCATTATGTTTTTTTCCTTCACTTGAACTAGGAGACCCAAACCTGTTCCAGCATGACAATGCCCTCATGCACAAATCCAGCTCTATAAAGATATAGTTTACACGGGTTGGAGTTGAAGATCTTAAGTAGCCTGCTGTAGAGCTCTTATCTTAACCCTATCAAACACTACTGGGATGAACTGTAACACTGACTGCACCCCAGGCCTCCTCACCCTATATCAGTACCTGACTTTACTAACACCCCTGTGGCTGAATGAGCACAAATCTCCACAAGCACAGCCCAAAATCTAGTGGGGGTGTATGTGTTTTTAATGCTGTCACATTCCCTGTTTAAACGTTGCTGTAGTATAATTTATGTCCAGAGGGAGACTTTAATGAAATCGTTGCCACATCAGCCAGACACTACAAATGATCAAAATAATTGTAGTCTTCTTTTTCTTCTTCATTAAGCTTCTCCCATTAGGGGTCGCCACAGCGGGTCATCTGTCTCTATACCCCCCTGTCCTCTACATCTGCCTCTTTCAATCCAACTACCTGCATGTCTTCCCTTACCAAATCCATAAACATCCTTCTTGGTCTTCCTTTTTTCCTTGTTCCTGGTGGCTCTATCCTCAGCATTCTTCTACCGATATATATCCCATGTCCCTCCTCTGCACATGTCCAAACCACCTTAATCACACCTCTCTCATTTTCTCTCCAAAACATCCTACATGAACTGTCCCTCTAATAAACTAGTTTCTTATCCTGTCCATCCTCGTCACTCCTAACTGTCTTTTAGTCAGTGCCACTGTATCTAAACCATACAACATCGCAGGTCTCACCACAGTCCTACAAACTTTCCCTTTCACCCGTGCAGATACCTTTCTATCACAAATCACTCCTGCTACTCTTCTCCACCCACTCCACCCTGCCTGCACACTTTTCTTCACTTTTCTAACACACTCTCCATTACTTGCACTGTTGACCCCAGGTACTTGAACTCCTTCCTCTCATTCACACACACGTACTCTGTCTTACTCCTACTGACTTTCATTACCCTTTTTTGCCAATCGGTACAAATCCTTTTCTCCTTCCAACTCCTCATACAACTTCTCATATGCCTTTTCCTTGGCTTTTGTCACATCCCTCTTCACCTGCTGCCACATCTTCTTGTAGTCCTGTCTACTTTTCACATCTCTCTGCTGATCCCAATTCTGTTTTGCCAACCTCTTTCTCCTTGTGCTGTGATGGAATGAGTAAGTGCAGGACAGTATAAGGAGAAAAAGGTTGGCAAAACAGAATTGGCGATTTTGCCCATATTTCTCTACTCATTTTGGGTGCTTTTAGACAAGTACCTTCAACAGTGTTTGAGGTAATCTTTCTTTAACAGGCTTGACAGGTTTCCAGCACGTATACATAAAAAAAAAAAAACCTCACAAAGACCCTTAAAGTACCTCATATTTGGAACATCTTTATCTCCTCAGACTTTGCATAAGGGTAACAAGGGTCACAAGAATATCACAGATAATTAAGAAGTACATCAATTAATCACTTCACAAAAAATGTATTTGTTATCCCAATCTCAATCTTTGCAATATCTGAACATCACTTACACATTGAGATTTGGTCAATTAAGATCATTTGATGTACAGTGCATGGCTGTCATGTGCCGTGGTTGGTCTCTCTTCACAGAAAAGCGATGAAGCTCTTTCAGAGTGACCATCAGGTTCTTGGTCACCTCCCTGACTAATTTCCTTCTTACCCGATCGCTCAGTTTGGCCAGGCAGCCTGCTCTAGTAGTCCCCAGATCTGTGCCTCGATACAATTCTTTCTCAGAGGTCTACAGACAATTCCTTGAACTTCATGGTTTGGTTTGTACTCTGACATGCACTGTTAACTGTGGGGACCTTATATAAACAGGTGTGTGCCTTTCCAAATCATGTCCAATAAACTGAATTTACCACAAGTGGAACATATAATTAGAGCTGTGAAGAGAAGCCCCCAGAAACAAAGGAAACTGTTTTTTTCCAATTGTAAAAACATCTCAAGGATGATCAGTGGAAACAGGATGCACCTCAATTGTTAGTGTAATACATTTGCAAAGATTTTAAACACACTTCTTTCACGTTGTCATTATGGGGTATTGTTTGTAGAATTTTGAGGAAAATATTAAAATAAATCCATTTTGAAATAAGGCTGAACCTTGAATGTTAACTTGATCTGTGAATACTTTCTGGATGCACTGTAAAACTTTAATAAACTAGTCCAACCTATCCCCCATTTCTGCTGCCACAAAAAATGTTAATAGAGCGAGAAATTGTAATCACCAGGTACAATAGTAACTTAATGGAAGTTAAACAGGGCAGTAAACATGAAGTCAAATGATTGCATAACAACTACAAACAGTATTAGTTCCATTTAACATACTGTAATTTTAAAATGAAATTGAGCTGTAAATGAGTTTCTTTTTTTTTATTTTATGAAAAGGTTAACATTTGTGCAGAAGCTCAGACATCAAGCGATACAATGCTAAGTATGTTAGCTATCTCTGCGGATTTGGACATTTTTAAAAGCTTACCTGAGCAGGTCCTTCCAAAACAGAACAAAAATAAAAATCCAATATCAAAATATAATGTTACATCAGCTTTTTGCACGTCTAATTCAATTCTGTGGTCGTGTTCCCATTTCCACTATTTCACTTCTGTACAGTTGTGTGCACTAGCAGAAAGGAATCATCTTTAAATTCTCATCACAAGGACTGCTCATTAACAGCCAACCAATCCCTCATATGCTTTACCCGACTCAAATGAAACGTGACAGCTGACACACTAAATTATGATAGGAGCCATACAGGTACATTTACATTTTAATACACCGTCCTCAATTAAGAGTATTCACAAGCTCACTGTGGTTCACATGGTTCCCAATCCTGCCTTGACTAATCTGACTATACAAATGTTATATGCTAATGTAGCAAGACACCAAATGATTGGACTAATTGAATAGATGTAGAATGATCTGTCCAGAGCTATGACTCGGAACATATTATTAATTAATTTTTTTATTACAATAATCTGCATTTTGAGAAGCTAAAAACCCCAGTTAAAAAAAATATTGTAAAACAAAAAATGTTGATTCATTTCAACCATTAGAAAACACTGTAATTCCCCATGAGAGGCCAATGTTGGAGGACAATAATAAGGCAAGAGACTTTTTGTAGCAATATTTTTCATAAAAAGAAAACTTACGCTGAGCACAAAATTTGGACCAACTGCACATTATTTTTTCACATTAAAAAAATTTTTTGGACTTTGGACTTTGGACCACTGGTTGTAGTCATTACAGTTTGCCTACTTAAAAAAGATGAAAATGGACATTAAAATGTTGTACCAGATCGGAAACCTCCCAGAGCAATTACTCTTCACAAACCCCACTAGCAAGACCACCACAATTGGAGCATATAATTAGAGCTGTGAAGAGAAACCCCCAGAAACAAGCTAACAAATTTCACACTGTGTGCACAGGGTCAAAGTATCATGCTTCACTGCTCTTGAGGAGGTTGTGAGGTGAGAAAAAAAAGGTAGGCAGCGCAAGATACAAACCTCCCATTAGTACCGAAGGCAGAAAGGCCAACATGTAACTTGCTGAGAAGTATGAAAATTAACAAGGTTTTGTGGCAAAGGTGGGAAAAATAACCTTTAATCAAAATGATAGAGAAGAAAAAAGGCTGCTGCAGACTTTTGATTCTGTACTTCAAAAAAACATTGAATGAAGCACTGAACAAAGTTAACTAGAATATTTTTCATGAAGTCTTTTGATCAAATATTAATTATAAGCAAAGTAAAATTATTTTCTTCACATATTCCCCAAATGTTATATTATATACACTATTTGGACAAAAAGTTTGGACATTTAGTTCCCATTTGCCGGTAGAATATTATCCATTCTTCTGTGAAGACATTACACTAGATTTTGGAGTGTGCTTGTAGAGATTTGTGCTTATTCGGTCAAAAAGGTGTTAGTAAAGTCATGTACTGATGTAGGTGATGTTAGAAGGTTTGGGGTGCAGTCAGCGTTCCATTTCATTCCATAAGTGTTCAATAGGGTTTGAGGTCGGAGCTCTAGTGAAGACCACTCAAGATCTTCCTCTCCAAACCATATAAACCATATCATGAAACTCAATTTGTGCACAGTGGGATAGTCATTTTGGAACAAGTTTGGGTCTCCCAGTTCAGGTAATGGGAAAATCCAAGGGACATCTGATATAATTGTGTGCCTCCAACATTATTGTAACAGTTTGCAAAACACATATAGCTGGTAATGTCCCAATATTTTTGTCCATATAGTGTAAAATTTTTTGGCAATCTGTTTATTTAATTGATTATTTATTTATTTTCTCTAATAAATTTTTTTCATTAAAAAAAAAAAATCCACCATCTAGCCTACAATCAAGAACGACGTGTGTGTTTATTATCAAATTTTAACCTAAATATGCGTTTTATATGTTTAGGTTTTAAGAGGAACTGATGAGGAAATTGGAAGTTAGTCACAGTAGCAGTAATGCGTGTCCCAATGTGTAGCGAGCCAGATGCTTACCAGTGCCTAGTCACAATATCATGAATCACAAAACCTGATCATGAATCACAATATACTGATTCATAGCTTGAGTCTAACAAAATAGCCCTTCTGTCTTGTCATCTCAGGATACATTCTTATCTCAGGATTCTTCATATGTGTGCCTTTTAAAAATGGGGGTCAGACAGTGAGTCAGTCAGACCCATGGCTATGTTACATAGACTTTACTTTGAAAAGCATGGCTCTACGTCCCTTTATATTTCAGCATCTGCAGCTGTTAAAAGACCGTTAGCACACACTATTACATGCCAAACCTATAAAACTAGCCCAAGTCTGTTACATAGCCAGATTCAACAGCTGAGCTTTCAAGACATGCACCACATAATACCTCAATCACCAGCAAAAAATGTTTTCAAAAAGATACCTCAATAGGAAAATCTTTTTTTAATTATTATTATTATTTCATAGTTTGGCTTGTATACAAGTCAGGTTTTAAGGTCTAACGGAACTTCATAAACAGCTGCATCATATTCAGCCAGAAAGACAGCTGGTGGGCTTTGCAGTAGTGTTAATGTTGAGTTCACACCGGAGCAGATCGCACATTAGTGAAAGAGAGGGCGAGAGAAAAGATGGGAGTGACAGAAAGTGTGTCTAATTTTCGCTCTGGACTCTTGACAGGAAACCTCCACCACTTCCACTACATGGAATGTCACTGAGATTGCGTGAAAAAGAGAGAAAGCAGTGGTGATCTTAGGAGAGATCCTTCATTAAGAATGTTAAACGTCACAGAGCACTGTTCAATTCTCTTATATGAACGGTCACAAAGAATCGTTTTCTATAACAGAAACCCAGACAATAATTCTTGTTGTCTAGTTTATATTAATGCAACAACCTAAGCCAAATAATACACAAATGAAGAAACCTTGTATTTTAACAAAGAAAAAATAGATAATCAATGATATGAGTTATGAGTTGGACAATGAGTTATCTCTTAGGATATTTTTTTAACATTTATGGAAGGAATTTAGTGACAAAGTTCTCCACCACAGGAAAGTCTTCAGGACAGAGGAGTGTGAATGTTCTGGTTCTTTGGTAACACAACAAGCTACGTTTATTTGTCCTATTAACTTCAATAGTGAAAAAAGAGCAATAGCTCTCTAAAGCTATTATAATATAATCAACACCATTTCCCTTAATTGTCCACAACATTAAATAAAACTACTGTATAAACTGTAAAAAGTATGACATGGTGTTCTATGTTGCTAAATGTTCATAAAATAAGAGAAACAAATCGCTTTTGGATGTGCTGTTATAAAAGTGTTCTATTCCTTATGCGTTGTCCTGTAATGTCCTGTAATGCAGTCCTGCACCTTTGCCTATTAGCATTTGCATTAATCAATGTAATTTATCACTTGAATTGAACTGAATAAACACATACAGTTCAATACAACAAACAATTTCTAGCATAGCAACAACTATCCAGTCGTACTGCAGGGTATATTTGGTTAATACCGAATGCATACAGAAGAATGTCAGGTGTAATAACCTGATGCAAGACACCTGTAAGCAAAACATTTCCTAAAGTATAAAATCGGGAAAAATAACCACACAAGAACTTCAGAACAAGTTCAATTCTATTTGATCAGTCAAACATTGTCTCATTTCACAAATCAATTCTGTTCTTGGAGTAATAAATGCTCGTCCCTAAGGAAAGGCATATTTCAGCCGACATTTTCAAGACATATATTCTACCCCCTATTAGTAGACTTCTGTAATAAGCTTTTTGTCATTACTCATGACATGAGATTTACTCATATAACATGAGCTCAGGGAGCAGCTAGCAAGACCCCACAACATTTTTATCACAAAGAGGATTTCCCAACATTCATGGGGTACTCCAAATGGTACTGTACTCCAGGAAACTGCAGCAATAGCCGTAGAAATACAATACTACAGCATTGGCATTTATACGTAAAACACAAACACACACACACACACACACACACACACACACACACACACACACACACACACACACACACACACACACACACACACACATATAAAAGAGACTCACAATAGCCGCAGCGTGTCCCTCCCTCGAAGATAAATCCATTAGGCACTGCTCCATAACGTCTCAGGTCAGTCAGTCTCCAGTGCGCAATAACTGCTGGAGGGATGTCCCGGGCTATAACAAGCAGGTTATTACACAGATGCAGGGAGGCTGCACCGCTCTCCAGCTTAGTGCCTGGCTGGATGTTTACACTGAACCTGTGCACTGAAAAAGAAGCAACCTTTTAGTAGAAGATTAGCACTGAAGAGTTCATAAAATATTTTTAAAGACATTACTAACATTAAATATGTTACTTGCAAAAATGATTGGTATTTTATGATATGGGACACCGAACATCTGTAGCCACATGTGGTTCTCCAAACTGTTACAACAAAGTTGGAGGCACACAATTGTATAGGATGTCTTTGGATGCAGTAAGTGCGCTTCATTAAGATATGCTTAACATGTGCAGCATGTTTTTAACATTTATTCCAAAGCTAAAATATAACACAAAGGATGTGGCATGAAATATATTGTAGAATTGAGAATCATCACATTCAGACCTTATAGCACCAGCACTGTACTTAAAGTATAATAGACAAAGATGATAAAGAAGAGAAATCTTCTGAGACTTAGTGAGGCAGATGAGACTTTTAAAGATTTTGTATATGCTGCAGAAATCCTGTGTACAGATATGTTATGCATTATGCTAATCTCACTTCAAAAAATTTTATAAATACAGTGCAAGCTAGAGCGATGCTTTTTGCATTACTGGGATTGTGATATTCATTTAAATCTGCCAAAGTAAACGGATTCAAAGTTCTGTGCTATTCTCCTGTACCTAAAGGCATTCAAGCCAAATGAGTTCATTTTTTTAAAGAAAAATAAAGCATGGAAATAATATGTGAGAAAGTAAGCAGTAAACAGGTTTCTAGGACATGAAACGTTCATCACGATCAGGATGCATGCACAAAAAAAAAAGGTATATTCAATAACTTGTTTTAAAGTGACTTTGTCATAAGTCAAAGACGAAGCTTATTTCCTGATGATGATTCTGTTGTCTGCCAACCCACACATATCAAAAAAGAAAGAGAGAAAGAGAGAGGGGCAACAGAAGTCCACTATGCTGACTGACTCATCAATCATGCTCAATGTAAGGCAAGTTAGCGAGCTGTCATATATCGAGGGAGCTCAGCAGAGGCAAGGAGACTGATGAGCGAGCTTGAGCATCGTGGGAAATATTCACTGCGCTTCACGCAACACAATCTTTTATCACTCTGTCAGCAGGGCACACGCACAAACGAATAAAGACAGGGAAGGACGTGGAAATTTAAGATGCAACAGAGCAGGAGAGAAACACTCATTATCTGGGATGTGTTTAAGTATGTCATGATCATATACTCTACGTCACTATAATTGCATCATCATTTATCACAGCTCACCACATTACCATAATATTCAGATTTATTGCATTGTAGAAGCCTTATATACCATCACATATAGGATGTCTAGGATCCTAAAATCTGTATAACAAAAAAAAACAAAAAACATTAAGACTTACCCTTTTATACGGCACAAAGACAATAGTACCACATACACAGGTACCTGCTGCTGAATTTTAAATTCAGATGTTTTACACGGTGTGGATCAATTTTCCATGAAAGGATCTCTTCATCTTATATAAATGTGTTTGTTCAGTTATTGGTCCAAAAATTGGGGATGACTCTTTCGAATCTTATAATAAACAGATAAACTGTGTTATGTGGATTTCCCTATTCCATAATGACAATCAACTTGTGCACAATCAAGCCCCATTAAGGTATGATTTGGTTGGAGATTTCTGGACTGGAAGAACTTAAGTGTCCTATACAGAGCCCTGACCACAAGCCCACTAAACCTTTGGGATAAACTGGTACTCCAGACCTTTTTGTTCAACATTAGTGTCCAGGTTCTTGAAGAACACAATTCTCCACAGCTATGTGCCAATATCTAATGGAACCCTTTCCAGAAGAGTGGAGGTTATTATAACAGCAAGGTCATTATTAATACCAATGTTTTTTTTTTTTGTCATACATGATTCACACTTTTGGCCAAATAATAGATCTGTAAGGCACATAAATATTATTCAACTTGATAACAAGCCTATGCAGCCACATACCACACAAAACAATACAGGGTGTGTGGCAGCATCACCTTGGTTCACATCATTGGTCAATCCACAACACATCAACACCCAACAACACCCTTCTATTCTCCTATTTTTCTTTTCTCTCCCCTCCTCTCTATTTTGAGTTAAATATTCTCCTGAGGTACTACTGACAAGCAACCTTGTCTCTTTCTTCTTTTTGATCCTGATGCCCTACTACTGGATGAAGTCCTCTGCAATTTAAGACCACTCTGTGCAGATAAGGATGGATCCACATGAACTGCCTAAAGATCCATGAAGTTACTGAGTTGCACAAGAACTATGGGGGATGGATTTGGACTGTCATTAATATAAACAGGCTTTTACAGCGACTTAGGACTGCAATTTGCATAAACAGTTCTGCATTTAAGCACCTTTTAGTGAACACTACACCTCAACAATGATAAATCTATAATAAATGGACAATGAGGATGAGGATTAGTTTGCTTTCGAGTCTGGTTTCTCTTAAGGTTTTCTTTATACTATCTGAGAGAGTTTTTTCTTGCCACTGTCACCACTTGCTTAATCAGTAGGTATAAACTTATAGATATTTAACGTATACATTTCAATTGCAAAACCTATTTATCTCGGTAAAGCCACTTTGGGACAATGTCCATTGTTATAAACGCTACACGGATAAAACTGAATTGAACTGAATTTCCAGGCTTTTTAAAAAATGTGTTAATAAGGTTTGAAACATATACGTGTGTGTTGTGCTCCCCATTTTGCCTGTTCAAATCCATCGCAACCTTCTGACAGCTTCCCGATTCAGACATGAGAATGAGTTCAGTATGTTCTCCTTTTGTCAAAAGCAATCTAAAACACTTGAAATGTTCTGAGCTGACCCTGTGTGTAAGAACAAGTTTTCTTTAACTTCTAAAACAATGGGAGGAGTTTGCGAAGGAACTTTCTGGAGAAACGTACAGAAGGCTGTCAACTTTAGCAGGCCATATTTTTAAACTTCAAGAGTGCATTCACGTCACACACAACCTGACCGGCATTCAGGGGAGTGACTTAATATAGACCTCTCAACCACAAATGATGTTTGCTATGTGCTCCATCTTTGCATGTGTGTGTGTGTGTGGATGTGTTCTTTTTAAAAAGTAGTGTACATGAAGATGCAGGGACAGAAGTTTGTGTTGTGTTATAGTAACTTGCCATTGAACCTTCCTTTGAGCACACTTCTAATGCATTTTGGGATCACAAGAAATGTATCTACAATAAGCAAAAACTGAAAAGAATCTACTCTAGGCCAAGCTCATATAAAAACTGTTTGCCCCATTATGAAATCTGTATAAAGAGTTAAGATTTAATATATACATTCTATCAGTGCAGAGATTTCTCACCCTCTCCAAGGCTGTAGCGAATGCGTGTGTCCCAGGCCAGGAGGTTTTCCCTGCTGTCGAAGCCGAGTGTAACGGACTGCGTGAGACAGAGCAGGGTAAGTGCAAAGTTCACGCCTTCATAACTTTGCAGGAGCTCCAAGCCACAGATATCACCCAGGGTGAGCTGACTCTTCTCCCGCTGGCCTTTACTGCGTTCCTTATAGACCAGCACACACAGGCAGTCTGCCACAAACACACAAACACACAAACACACACATTCAGAATTAAACAATATTTTATATGGTATAATGCAAAATATCCAAATCTTACTGAAATGTTTTAATGATGTAACAAATTACTGTTAGGGAGCGATACAAAACATCATAATATGGAAATCCAGATCTGACATTTCACTTTCATTTGCAGCTTTTATATGAAAAATTATTTCAACAAGTCATCACTATCTCTGTCTTGAATTCTTTTGGGTACAGTTACATCAGCGTTACATACAGAAAAATAAAACACAGACACTAAAAACAAAAAACACAAAAAAACTCGAAAAATGGACAAAGAACAAAAGAAACCTAAACGTGAGCATAAGCAAACCAACACTTTTAGCACAACGGGAAGCATCAATAGACAAATGTGAGACGAAGACTGCTGTGAAAGCTGGGACATGCGCAGTATATTTGCAAATCAAGGAACAGGTGTGAGTGATTAGTGACATGTGACAGTCATGTCATGGAACAGTGTCTGATAAGAATCTTAGTCCTAGGCCTTAAATCCAGACAAACATCAAGAATTCTTGTTACTGAGCATCTCTGGTTTGCTCATAGCTTTAATGTCTGCAAAATAGCATTGATTACATAAAAAATATTGAAAGGAAAAAGAAACCCTTATGTTTAATTCAAAACTATAAAAAGCAAGATCTTTTTTTTACATTTGGCAACAACAAACAAACAAATTAATAATGTTCAACCTGCTTTGCCAGCATTTGTTGGTACAGTTATAAGAGCTTGTTAGCACCTGTAGTCTATAATAATCCTCTCCTACACAAATGTCTTGTGCAGGCCAGAATGTAATTAAAGTGAAGCCGTTGAGACATCAGTGTAACGTTCGTACGATGGTCTATATATACTGTATGTGTGTGCAGTTGTAGCTCAGCATGAATAGACATACAAGCAACTGCCATATGAAGCACTTCAGAGAGAGCGAGAGTGATTTACTGCAACAGCTGGAGACTGACTGACTCATTACATAGCCTGTGACCAAACCCCCAAATTTTGTGGACTTCGGGGCATTTCCTAAAAGCTCGCATTAAAACATTCTGCCATTATAAACGCCAAAGAACTGCATTCTCGTACAGGAAGAGCCCATGTGACTAAGAACGCAAACCAACCACAGGCATCTTGTTTTATTCAAATGAAAGTCTAAAAGCACTTTTACATACAACATAGTGTTTGTACCAATCCACTGATTGTTTCTTGTTGGGAAGAAATGAAAAGGTGACAGTTTAAATGATTGTTACCAGCTTAGTGTACAGGTTACATAAATAGACAAGAGAATATACTATATGCTCCACTTTGCTTTGTAGTGCACAGTAATGCGGAAATGATTATTGGCGCTCACCTGCCCACCCTTCAAAAACTCTATACATCCAGAGTGGAACAAAGAGCTCAGAAAATAATGCTCCTTTTTTATGGCCAATGCTACAGAGCACCAAACACCAAGACAACGAGCCACAAGTTTCCTCACCCTGGCAATGTACCTCATGAACAGTTAAATGCGGTCCCCATTGTGGAAGAAATTAATGCAATACCACTTACATGTATTTGAAAATACCCTACATCTTATTCTATACCATCTATATAGCACACCTGTACATACAAAGCTTTCTTTCTTTATCTATCTATCTATCTATCTATCTATCTATCTATCTATCTATCTATCTATCTATCTCTCTCTCTCTCTCTCTCTCTCTCTCTCTCTCTCTCTCTCTCTCTCTATATATATATATATATATATATATATATATATATATATATATATATATATATATATATATAACAAATATATTATATATATATATATATTTCACAAAAGTGAGTACACCCCTCACATTTCAGCAACTATTTTATTATATGTTCTCAAGGAAACTTTTATATATTTTAGAGTAGTCAATGTGCAGCTTCTATAGCAATGCAGATTTACTGTCCTCTAAAAGTAACTCAGCATACAGCTATTATTGTCAAAATCGCTGCCAACAAAAGTGAGTACACCCAAATTGATAACCATGCAAAGCAACACATCCTATTTATCATGTGCATGTTTTTGGCATACACATTTTTTTTTACCATACAAATTTGTGTATCTTGTATTAGAGCAGTTAAAATGTGGTACATTCAGTGCACTCTTCTCATACTGACCACTGGAGTGATGGAGAACTTACTGTCACTTACTGAGTCTCCTTCCAGAAATGTTTTATCAAAGACTCCTAAGAGAAAAACTTACCAGCAATTAGTTCTTGTTATAACATATTAGATTGAGTGCAATCATAATTCTGTGGTCGGGTCCAACGTTCCTCCATGCTTTTGTGAGAATTGAACAATTTGATACTATAAAACTGGATAATATCTGTCCTGTACAAACCAAGCTCCTGATAAAGATTCATCTCAGCTCTGTTGTAGACAATCGAAAAAGAAAATGTTTCTATCATCTTTTGCCAAAAAAAAAAAAAAAAAAGAACATTTCTGGCTGAATCTAACACATAGACAAACAGATGTATATATTTTAGGTCAGAAAAATCAGGTATTAAAATGAGATAAACAAAGACAAACCGCATATATACTGTAGCTGTATAAAAGAATGTATTCGTGAATGACATTAGTGACTGTGTCAAGGAAAAACTCCCTGAGATTGTATAAGTAAGAAACCTTGGGAGGACCCAGACACAAAGGAAAAACCATCCTCATCTGGGTGCCATCGAATGTCCATTCATTACAGTTTTATCATTGTGTCCTGCCTAGAGTTAAAAAAAAAAAAGTGTGACCTGATATTCATTAATAAATGGTGCTAAATTGTTGCTGGAGTATACGAGGGTTAACACTCTTTGGGACATGCTATTATAGGTAAATATACTACTTCGATTTGTTCAACATGTGTTCTTCCTTATGTTCTCCCTTTTGGGCATAAGAATTCAAGTCTGTAAAACAAACACTCATAAGATTTCTACTGAAATCACAGAGATAAGCAGCACTACAGCTTATATAACAATAACCCATTTAAAATTGTATATACAGAATTAATGATAAACAGAAAAGGGGAAAGATACAGTAATGTGGAGTTAAACTACTTGTCTTTTTGATACTCATTATAATAGAACAGTGTAGTAATGCAAAAATCAGGCAGTATTACTACATCATATAGAATCAAATATATTTTATGAGTTCCTTGTAAATTTCTCCATTTAGAGCTCAGACCTGGGTTGTCTTGCAAGTGCTCTGAGTTGCATGCACTGCCACAGCGACATTCTGACATCACTGGGATTCCAGGTGAAATACCAGACAGGGGAAAGCGGAGTATAAATACCTCATGGGGAATTGCACAATCTTTGGTTTAAACCCTTTAGTTAGTTTGTTTGTTTGCTTGTTTATTAATTTATTTTGAAGAACCACGTGTTTAACTGTTAACGATCGACAATGCTGTAACACACACACGCACACACACACACACACACACACACAGTTGTCAACGTATGCCTTTAGCTTACCTGCTACTGGAGAGGGCTTTCGCAGGACCACCCATCTGGTTTTCCACTGTAGAGACAGAAAGACAGTGAAAGTCTCACCTGGAGCAGGTACTCTCCCCCAACCTTGACTGATTCCCCTTCAAAAAGTGGTAATAAGTAGTTTAGAGAAACCTTTTTCCCTTCTCTGAGTCTCACTTGTCCCTCGACGACCACTGTATCGGTCATCTTGTGTCATGGTTCCTGACAGCTGTGTGTGTGTATGTGTGTGTGTGCACACAAGAGAGGAAAAGAGGGAGTGAGCAAGAGAGTGAGTGTTTATGTCCGGTTCAAAATAACTTTAATGGCTGTGTGCACATGGTGTACACTGCTCTCACTCCTCCTGTAGCTTTTTACAAACTTAGCACAGCAGCACTTACACCAATGAATCATTACATTAATACCACTGACAGGTGAAGTCAATATTGTTTATTATATCGTGGACCCGATCAGTGGCTTTGGTATATTTTAGGCAACAAGTGAAATGTCAGTTCTCAAAGTTGTTGGGTTGGAAGTGCAAGGGCAAGGATCTGAGAGACTTTGACAAGGGCAAGGCAATACCTGGGTCAGTGAATTGGCAAGTCAGAACACTAGGTGTTCCTGGTGTGCAGTGGTTAGTACCTACCAAAAATGGGTACAAAGAAAAAACCTGGTGTTGGCTAATGGATCATTGATGCAAAGGCTAGCTCATCTGATTTAATCCCAAAGAAGAGCTAATGAAGCATGAATTGAAAAAGATAATGTTGGCGATGATAAAAGGATTGCTTAGATGTAGACTGGTCAGAGTGCCAATGCTTATCCAGGAAACAAGCAGAGGTGTAAAGAGCACCTGAAAATCATACTTGATCATACTTAAAAATCACTAATTCTAAAAAGTCATAGATTATCTGATTTGAACAGTACTTTCAAGTACAGTATTTCACTCATATTGATCGTAGGCTGCATTAGACCTAAACTCCAAGACACTTGTTAGTGAAAAACCAAAAACAATTAATTTGTAAGGTTTTATTTCCTAAAACACAAATTAAATTGTACACCTCAACACTAACCAAAGATCAACACAACAGTCTCTTCAACATGCCAGAATGAAACCAAGATCAAACAAATCGAATAAATCAGTTTTTAATGGACAAATAAAGTTAAAGTAAATCATTTTAGATAGGATTAAAAATACATTTATAGAGCTGACTGTGATTTGATGCACCTTTAAGTCTCAGAGAGGGCCAACATTTTTATTCAACATCAAGAAAAACTGGTTCTTAAAGTTTTAGGAATTTTTTCTAGATTCTTTTGGAATGAAAATGAAGCCAGCAGTGCTAAAACGTCTCTCACAGGCAGAAGATGGGGTGGGGGAGTGCTGAGCAATTAGTTCTTGTTATAATACAATAACAATGTAAATGTAATTAGTTACTGTACTTGAGTAGCTTTTTTCATGTATCTGTACTTTACTGAAATATGTCCATCTGGGAACTTTAACTTCACTGCATTTCAAAGTCAAATATCATTTTACATTTTGTGAAATCAGTCATTCCTTTTTATTTAGGAGTGAATACAAACTTAACTGATCAAACACACAGCAAGTCACCAATCAGGGAAGAGCACGCGCTCTGTTTTGAACTGGTTTTGATTGGTGCTTGGGGGTATCTACTTCTCACTAACATACAGTTCAGCATCAGTTCAAGAGCAAGCAGAACATATAGAGAGGAATGAACGATGGAAGAAACTCCTGACTCTAACTTACCACAGCACCCATGGCCTTATTTGCGTGATTTTTTTTAAGTTGTTGAAAAGAAGATTTTGGGCTCATGATAATTTTTATTAGATATCCTTTTATTAATAGATTGGTGCACTAAGAGTAACATTAGAGTCTTGGGACAAAAATAACCGTAGGATAATTATAATAGCCATAATAAATGGTAATTTGTATACTTAGGAAAATTTGAAGGCAAATTCTTTTGTACTTTTATTCTGGAGTAATATTTTACAGAGTAAAGTATCTCTACTTAAACTCAAGTGCATGGTTTGTGTACTTTGTAGTTCAAATATTCAGTGTCAATTAAAATATAATGAAGTAAAAAGTACATAAATTAAATCATAAATGTAGTTGAGTATAGAGCCAAAGTTGCTTATAACTTTGATACTCAGTAAAGTGAAGTAAAGTAAAGTAAAGTAAAGTAAAGTAAAGTAAAGTAAAGTAAAGTAAAGTAAAGTAAAGTAAAGTAACCAAAGAATTATTTAAGTACAGACACAATGTACATTTACTCAAATACTTTACATCACTGAAAAGAAGTCTAAATCTTAAAGAAAAGAAAGATATGGTGGCCTGGGCTGATGAATCAACTTTTTTTTTTACATCATGTAGACACCTGATGGAAGCAATCTGATGCTCTGGGCGATGTTCTGCTGAATCTTGGCATGTGGATGTAACTTTGACATGTACCACCTACCTAAACACTGCTGCAGACTGAGTACACCCTGTCCTAGAGATTATTATAACATTATTCCTTAATGATGGTAGCTTCTTTCAGCAGGAGAAGCTGGGTGTATTGTGGAACATGACAGAAATCAAGGTATTGCCTTGTCCTTTAACTTAACCATATTTCACTCTGATCATGCATCTGTAGGATGTGCTGAACAAACAGGTCAAAGTGTCACATGCCTCAATGGGTTTTGAATGTACACAATATACTAATCAATAGACACATTCTGACAGGAAAGTAGTGTCTATAGTTTAGCATTTCTCTTATATTTAACTAAGTACAATTGTAGAGTGGTATCAAGGTTTCCATGACGACCAGTGAGCAAGCAGTGTTTAGAATTATGGGTTATTTCAATTACAGTGTGTCATCGTTAAAGCATTTACATAATTGTGCTACAATTACAGATTATTATGGATGCCGATTGTTATTGAATCATTACAATGTGGGGGGGAAGGGGGGTGGGGTTATGTAATTCAGCTTCAGCAGTAATGTAATAGATGGTCAATAGAGATTCATTAGCGTACCATAATGTCAGCATGACACTTCTCAGATTTTAATATCACAAAGTATGTCATTGTATCAAAAATGTCTTTCAACAAAGGAAACATTCATATCATTGTGACAATTTAGACCCCTTAAGAAGAAACCACACACACAAACACACTTCCTGAGACAGTGGGGCCTTAATGTCTGCGTGCTAAAACAGACTGCGAGGCGACTGGACAGACGTTTTCACAGTTGTTCCCTTGGGTTAGGGGGTCTAGTTCGAGGTTTCAAATTGAAGTCACTTAACTCCTCAGTCAGCAGCCCATTAGTGTGAACATTCCTCAAAGTCCCAGACAATGGAGTCTGAAATCAGTACAACAGCCCACACACAAGTGTGTGCAATTTTTATCTATAACTGTTCTGTTACAAATCAGAGAAAGTAAAATCTCCAACAGGTGCCAGATTATATCCTTACTCATACAGGCAATGAACTGGAAAAGTGACCAGATGTTTTAGGGCCAGCATGGCTGAAAGTTTTGAAAAAATTGGGTTAGGGTTAGAGTTAACATGAACTGCAGCTCCTGACCTGTAACTCCACGACCTGTAGCTCCAAACATGAACTGTAGCTCCTGAGCTGTAGCTCCAAACATGAACTGTAGCTCCACAACCTGTAGCTCCAAACATGAACTGTAGCTCCTGAGCTGTAGCTCCAAACATGAACTGTAACTCCACGACCTGTAGCTCCAAACATGAACTGTAGCTCCACAACCTGTAGCTTCAAACATTACTTGCATGTCCTGACCTGTAGCTTCAAACATAAACTGCAGCTCCAAAACTGTATCTCCTTGACCTGTAGTCCCAAACATGAACTGCAGCTCCTGACCTATAGCTGCATAATTTGCCGAGAAATGCTGTGGTAAGTCAAATAACCACCTAGTGGAACACTGGTAAGCAGAAAAGCATCTCTAAATGCATAACGTTAAGAGATGGATGTGCTACCAAATGATTTAACACCTGGAATATAGTGCCTAGTTGTACTACATTAATTGCATATTGTCATGTAATTGAAATCAACAGTAATCAAGCTGTCTTGTAAACCAAAATATTTCACCCAGAAAAAAACAAATGAGCAGAGTCAGAGCATTTAATGGAAGAGTGGACAAATAGCATACCAGAGATTATAATGAAGGGACTGATATGGTACACATTCAGCATTGTGATATTTGGAGATCAGAATATAAAAGCTTTAATCCTAGTTATGGCATTGCTCACAGCTCCAGGGTCTGGGGTTTGATCCTGGGCTCAGGTTACTGTCGGTGTGGAGTTTTACAAATTCCCCTCGCATCTCGCATCTATGTGGTTTTCCTCCCACCTCTGAATAAAGGCTGTAAGTAGAATAGTTATTTTTAATAGCTCAGAGTGTCTTTCCAGGATAGGCTCCAGATCACACAGCACCTCTGGAGTGGCTACAGACAGCTTAGCTTAGTGACATTAGAAGGACAATATTGCACTGATATTGCTGCTCATGTTTGTAATAAGTCAATACACTACACTTAATGGCCATGTAAGAGGTTTGAGACAAAGTTTTACTATTCAACATTAGTCTTGCAGCTCCAGTCAAGTCAAGTCAAGTCAGGTTTATTTGTATAGCGCTTTTCACAACAGACATTGTCTCAAAGCAGCTTTACACAAATCAACAGTTAAGGTGAATGGTGTGAATTTGTCCCTGATGAGCAAGCCGTGGCGACTGTGGCAAGGAAAAACTCCCTTAGATGTTATGAGGAAGAAACCTTGAGAGGAACCAGACTCAAAAGGGGAACCCATCCTCATTTTGGGTGACATCAAGAGTTTGATCATAAATCTTTCAACAATACAGAACACTGGAGAGTGAGAACTAACATGATTACTGGAGTATAAGTTTATAAGTGATGTTCTTTCTGCAGTCTTATACAGTCTATATGGTTAGTAGCTCCTAGTTTTATGAGCTCAACATTTGTGATCATCACAGATCCAGCATCAGCTTCTCCATGCCAGAGCCTTTAAACACTCCAGGAGGTCCAATGTCAAACTCCACACATGTAGCGGCATCCAAATGGCACTGGTACGTCTCTAGATGGTTCGGGATGTTTGTGAGTTCGGCATCTACTTCTTTAAAGGTCCATAATCATCAAGATGGTGGGAGGTGACTGGAGCTGGCCAAACCTCAGGGTGTCTCGGGATGGGGAGAGAAAGAGAAGCAGTGGAGAGGAATTAGCGTAGCTGCTGTTCATGATATTAACAACACAAGTTGATAATGTGATGTGATCAGATGTTCTGGAGCACAAGGTTATGATGTAATGTGTGTTATGTATAGGCTTTGCTAAAAAGATATGTTTTTAATCTACACTTAAACTGGGTGAGTGTGTCTGAGCCCCGAACACTGTCAGGAAGACTATTCCAGAGTTTAGGAGCTAAATGTGAAAAAGCTCTACCACCTTTAGTGGACTTTGCTATTCTAGGAACTACTAGAAGCCCAGAGTTTTGAGATCTCAGGGAGCGTGGCGGATTGTAGCGAGTTAAAAGACTGGATAGATACATGGGATCCAAACCATTTAGTGCTTTATAGGTGAGTAGTAGTAGTTTGTAGTCTATTCGAAACTTAACCGGAAGCCAATGTAGGGACGATAAGATCGGGGTTATGTGATCATATTTTCTTGACCTTGTGAGAACTCTGGCTGCTGCATTCTGGACTAACTGAAGCTTGTTTATTAATGACGCAGGACATCCACCTAGTAACGCATTACAGTAGTCTATTCTGGAGGTCATAAACGCATGGACGAGCTTCTCTGCATCGGATATAGACAACATGTTTCTTAACTTAGAAATATTTCTGAAAGAAGGCTGTTTTTGTAACTTGGGTGAAATGAGTAAGGAAGAAATAAGTTACTAAAAAATGTGTAATTATTTAGAACAGGCACACACACCGATCAGATATGACATTGTTATAATTATGACCAGTATATAAATATCAATGATTTTCTCTTCATCATGGCATTAGTGGGTGGGGTACATCAGGCATCAAGTGAACATATTGATGTGTTAGAAGCAGGAAAAGTTTGACAAAAGCCAAATTGTGATGTGTAGGCGACTGGGTCAGAGCATCTAAAGAACTGCAGCTCTTGTGGGCTGTTCCTGGTCTGCAGTGGAAGGAACAGTGGGGAACCAGTGACAGGGACATGGCAGCCAAGCCTCATTGATGCATGTGGGGAACGAAGGCTGGTCCATGTGGTCCAATCGAACAGACGAGATCCTGTAGCTCAAATTGCTGAAGAAGTTAATGCTGGTAATGCTCAGCAAAAGTGGACAAAAACAATATTAGGCAAGTGGCCATAAACTTATGCCTGTTTGGTGTATAAGAAAAATTGTATAAATGCTATTTTCTGTCAGTTCGTGTAATGTATAATTCAATTTATATATTAGGATAATTATATTTATTATATTTGGGATTTTTGTGTGTCTTTAGTGAGCATTATATCAATACATCCATGAAGGCTTTTCAAAATTAAACTTTGATGTAATCTAATAAATAACATATAATAAAATGCTATTTCTTCATTCTTTTAAATAAACTCTAGCAATATCTATAAGAAATAGATAATCTTAATAATCAAAATCATTTTGAAATTTCCCAAACTAAATAATTCAACAATCGTACCGCTACCACAGCTTGATGATATCATATGCATTGTCCACTATTTAGGTTATTATACTCCTTTTTATTTCCCCCACAGTGCATGCACTATGGACATTCCGGTAAATGTGTTCAGTTCCTGTGCAACGAACCCAGAATACATAACCATGATTATATAACTAATAATAATGGCAATTATGCACTTCTCTACATTCCTGCTGACTTGCTGTAATGCTGATCTGTATTTAAGATATAGATATGCCACCATTTTGCAAGTGCAGCAATGTCCCAGATAGCACGCGCACACATACACACACACACACACACACACACACACCTAGCAAGCGTGGGACGTCAGCACAACGTGTGCAAAATTACAACTCGCCGAAGTCATATATATATATATATATATATATATATATATATATATATATATATATATATATATAATATATATATATATATATATATACAGTGCCCTCCACAATTATTGGCACCCCTGTTTAAGATGTGGTCGTGGACTTCTAAAAATTCTCCTTTTTTTTAAAACAACATAGAACCCAAATGCAAAAAAAGAGAAAAATCCAACCTTTCATTTAAGTACATAACTTTGGTGGTAAAAAAATCACACATTTAGAAAAAAAAAAAAAACTTGAAATCATGTGTGCCACAATTATTGGCACCCCTAACAATTCCTCTGAAAAATTTAATTGTTTTTTTTTATATATTTTTCTGTAGTTGCTAAGGTTGGTCAGGGTATCTAGGGACTTTTAATTAGTAATTCATGATTTCCTGTTTCCCTGGGGTATAAATATGACATGACACAGAGGCCTAATTCTCTTACCCATTTGTCAACATGGCAAAGACAAGAGAACACACCATTCAAGTAAGGCAGATGTGTGTCGACCTTCATAAGTCAGGCAATGGCTACAAGAAAATAGCCACTCGCCTTAACTTGCCGGTATCTACAGTCAGAGGAATCATTAAGAAGTTTAAAACAACTGGAACAGTGACAAACAAGGCTGGAAGAGGTCCCAAGTTTATCTTGCCACAACGCACAGTGAGGAGGATGGTAAGAGAAGTAAAAAAATTTCCCAAGCTCACCGTCACAGAATTGCATCAAAGAGTGGCATCTTGGGGTCACAGAGTCTCCAAAACAACCATCAGACGCTCTCTACATGCCAACAAGCTGTTTGGGAGGCATGCAAGGAAAAAGCCTTTTCTCACTAACACTCACAAACGTAAACGTCTGGAGTTTGCTAAGCGGTACTGGGACTTCAACTGGGATCGTGTGCTTTGGTCAGATGAGACTAAGATTGAGCTTTTTGGCAACAAACACTCTAAGTGGGTCTGGCGTAAAACAAAAGATGAGTATGCCGAAAAGCACCTCATGCCCACCGTGAAGTATGGTGGAGGATCTGTGATGCTGTGGGCCTGTTTCTCTTCCAAAGGCCCTGGGAACCTTGTTAGGGTGCATGGCATTATGAACGCTTTGAAGTACCAGGATATTTAAAAAAAAAACCTGATGGCCTCTGCCAGAAAGCTGAAGATGGGTTGTCATTGGGTCTTTCAGCAGGATAATGATCCAAAACATGTGGCAAAATCTACACAAAAGTGGTTCAGCAGTCACAAACTCAAGGTCCTCCCATGGCCATCTCAGTCCCCAGACCTCAACCCAATGTGGAGATAAGCCGAGCGAGAGAGAGAGAGAGAGAGAGAGAGAGAGAGAGAGAGAGAGAGAGAGAGAGAAAGATAGAGAGAGTTTGTGAATGGAAAAATAGGGAAATTCAAAAATACCGCGACCGGCGGCACGGCGCGAAGCCGGAAAAAAAAACCCGGAAGATCCAAAACCGAACCCGAAACCAAAAACGAGGGACAGAAAAGTCTCAAACGTGAACGGCCGAAGGGGGCGTGGCAGGTGCTTTCTCGGCCGCTTTCTCTGAAGCTCCCGGCTTCAACTCCTTACCGAGAGAGCCGTGCTCCTTACCGAGCGCGCGCGCGTCGCTCCTTACCGAGAGAGCCGTGCTCCTTACCCTGCTCGGTAAGGAGTTGAAGCTGGGAGAGCCGCGCTCCCGTTCATCGCATAACATTTCACAAAAAAATGCATATGTGCACTTACTAACAGCAGAGATTCACCAGTATACAATACAAACACCTGTAGTATCTGTAAGGTTTGATTTTTCCGCCACTTTCGTGAGTTCTTCTGCGGCTGCACAGCGCCGATCGACATAACTGACGTTAAAATTTCTAAATTTTTCCCCCCTTGTGCTCGAGATATTAGGGTTCCGCGACATAAAAATAGTCGACATAACCGATAAAAAATGCTAAGAAAAAGCGAGAATTTGGCGGTACCTGAAAAAAAGTATATATATATATATATATATATATATATATATATATATATATATATATATATATATATATATATATATATATATACTAGTTACTGTTTCATAGCCATGAGGACACTGGAAACTCTTTCTGTAAGTCTTATATAAGCAGCTTTAAGATGTTTTCACTCTATTAAAAAGTATATGCTTAAATATATTTAAACTAGACATTAATTAGTTACCATAGAATACAGTGTGTAAATGTTGTAAATGGCAGATACACAGACAGATCCCCAGATTCCGCTGATATGATAAAGTGCAATTCATAACAGAAGCGCTAAATCACATTCAGCAGCATTTTTCTTCCTTATCTCATCTCATCTGCTCTCGAATCAAAAGAAAGGATAGAAAAAAGCCCAGGTGACAGAGGAGTGACCTTTGGCACTGGCCAGAATCCATGCAGCTGGGAACAAGAGAAAGAAAGAGAGAAGCACACATACTTGGCATTTTCAGGTTATAATATTGTATTCTTCTACTCATACTGTTTATTACCGGGACATCAGGTTGAGTGCAGCATTAACATACTGATATGATAATATCATTATGATTAAAGTAGATGCTGCATTTTTAACCGTATGTGTTTATGCATGTATAATTATACTTCACCACATGCTTCTAAGTCAGGAAAAAGCATTCACAATATCCTGATATGTCAAGTTATAAAAAAGCCAGTTATGTGCATCTTTTAGCTAATGTATGCAGAAGCATGTACATAGTGTACATGGTCCAAAAAGATGCTGTTGGCTGGCTATACATGTCTTGGATGAAGCAATTTTTGGGTTTCATATTCCCCAGTTGGTAGCTGCAATTGTCAAGTCAAGTTTTATTCTATAGCGCTTTTCACAATGGACATTGTCTCAAAGGGGGGGAAAGAAGCTGGCTAGTAGGTAGGAAATGGCCAGGACAAAAATTAAGAACATTTATCTATGTGTATAGGGACCGTAATACAGCTGTTTTACAGTAAGGTATCTATACTTTTATTCACGTATGATTTTCAGGTACTTTTTACACCAGGCCTCCTCACCTCACCTGACATCAGCACATGAACTCACCATTGCTCTTCTTGCTGAATGTTTCAATTTGTTGCAATTGTCACGATCAAATATTCACACCATCTCTATATAAAATAAATAAAATATGATGAGTAAAAAAAAAATATATATATATTACTGATTTCATTACTGTAGTTATATAAGCTCATTGGTAACCCAGCCATTAGGGAGGCACAAGCCAGTGCATTCTTAGTGCCGGTCCCAAGCCCGGGTAAATGGGGAGGGTTGCGTTAGGAAGGGCATCCAGCGTAAAACATGTGCCAAATCAAATATGCGGATCACAAATGAGAATTTCATACCGGATCGGTCGAGGCCCGGGTTAACAACGACCGCCACAGGTATCGTTAGCCAACAGGGTACCGGTGGAAATTGGGCTACTGTTGGCCGAAGGAGGAAAAGGAGAGGAGGAAGACGTCTACAGAGACGGCAGGGAAAGGAGCAGTGTAGGAGAGTGGAGGTTCGGGTTGGTACTTTAAATGTCGGTACTATGACGGGTAAAGGGAGAGAGATAGCTGATATGATGGAGAGGAGAAAGGTAGATATGCTGTGTGTTCAGGAGACCAAGTGGAAAGGGAGTAAGGCCAGGAACATTGGAGGTGGGTTTAAACTGTTTTATCATGGTGTGGATGGAAAGAGAAATGGTGTAGGGGTAATTCTGAAGGAAGAGTACAGTAAGAGTGTAGTGGAGGTGAAGAGAGTTTCTGATAGGGTGATGATCGTGAAGGTGGAAGTTGAAGGGATGATGATAAATGTCATCAGTGCCTATGCTCCACAAGTTGGCTGTGAGATGGAGGAGAAGGAAAGATTCTGGAGTGAATTAGATGAAGTGGTAGATGGTGTACCTAGGAAAGAACGGTTGGTGATTGGGGCGGACTTTAATGGGCATGTAGGTGAAGGGAACAGAGGTGACGAGGAGGTGATGGGTAGGTATGGTTTTAAGGAGAGGAATGTGGAAGGGCAGATGGTGGTAGATTTTGCTAAAAGGATGGAAATGGCAGTGGTGAACACTTATTTTAAGAAGAAGGAGGATCATAGGGTGACGTATAAGAGTGGAGGAAGGTGCACACAGGTGGACTATGTGCTATGCAGGAGATGCAACCTGAAGGAGATTGGCGACTGTAAGGTGTTGGCAGGGGACAGTGTAGCTAGACAGCATAGGATGGTGGTCTGTAGGATGGTTTTGGAGGCGAAGAAGAAGAGGAGGAGAGTGAGGACTGAAAGAAGAATAAGATGGTGGAAACTGAAGGAGGAAGAGTGTAGTGTGAGGTTCAGGGAAGAGGTCAGAGAGAGGCTCAGTGGTGTTAAGGAGGTGTTGGATGATTGGGCAACTACTGCAGGAGTGATGAGGGAGGCAGCTAGAAAAGTACTTGGTGTGACATCTGGAAATAGAAAGGAAGACAAGGAGACGTGGTGGTGGAATGAGGAAGTGCAGGAGAGCATAAGGAGAAAGAGGTTGGCAAAACAGAAGTGGGATAGACAGAGTGATGAGAAAAGTAGGCAGGAGTACAAGGAGATGCGGCAGCAGGTTAAGAGGGATGTGGCGAATGCCAAGGAAAAGGCATATGAGGAGCTGTATGAGAGGTTGGACACTAAGGAAGGAGAAAAGGATTTGTACCGATTGGCCAGGCAGAGGGACCGAGCTGGAAAGGATGTACTGCAAGTTAGAGCAGTAAAGGATGGAGAGGGAAATGTGTTGACTAGTGAGGAGAGTGTGTTGAGAAGGTGGAGGGAGTATTTTGAGCAGCTGATGAATGAGGAAAATCAGAGAGAGAGAAGGTTGGATGATGTGGAGATGGTGAAGCAGGATGTAGATAGGATTAGTAAGGAGGAAGTGAGAGCAGCGATTAAGAGGATGAAGAGTGGAAAGTCGGTTGGACCAGATGACATACCGGTAGAAGCGTGGAGATGTTTAGGAGAGATGGCAGTGGAGTTTTTGACCAGATTGTTTAACAGGATTTTGGAAGGTGAGAAGATGCCTGAGGAATGGAGAAGAAGTGTGCTGGTACCGATCTTTAAGCATAAAGGAGATGTGCAGACCTGCAGTAACTACAGGGGTATTAAGTTGATCAGTCACACCATGAAGTTATGGGAAAGAGTAGTGGAAGCCAGGCTGAGAGAAGAGGTGACCATCTGTGAGCAACAGTATGGTTTCATGCCGAGGAAGAGCACCACAGATGCCTTATTTGCTTTGAGAATGTTGATAGAGAAGTATAGAGAAGGACAGAAGGAATTGCATTGTGTATTTGTGGATTTAGAGAAGGCGTACGACAGGGTGCCAAGAGAGGAGTTGTGGTATTGTATGAGGAAGTCAGGTGTGTCAGAGAAGTATGTGAGGGTGGTGCAGGACATGTATGAGGACAGTGTGACGGCAGTGAAGTGTGCAGTAGGTACAACAGACTGGTTTAGAGTGAAGGTTGGACTGCATCAAGGATCGGCCCTGAGCCCTTTCCTGTTTGCAGTGGTGATGGACAGGTTGACGGACGAGGTCAGACAGGAGTCTCCCTGGACTATGATGTTTGCGGATGATATTGTGATTTGTTGTGAGAGTAGAGAGCAGGTTGAGAAGAGCCTGGAGAGGTGGAGATATGCGCTGGAGAGAAGGGGAATGAAACTCAGTAGGAGTAAGACAGAATACATGTGTGTGAATGAGAGGGAGGGCAGTGGAGTGGTCCGGTTGCAGGGAGAAGAGCTTCAGAAGGTGGAGGAATTTAGGTACCTGGGGTCAACAGTGCAAAGTAATGGAGAGTGTGTTAGAGAAGTGAAGAAAAGAGTGCCGGCAGGGTGGAGTGGGTGGAGAAGAGTGACAGGAGTGATTTGTGATAGTAGGGTATCTGCAAAATTGAAAGGGAAGGTTTATAGGACTGTGGTGAGACCTGCGATGTTGTATGGTTTAGAGACAGTGGCATTGAGTAAAAGACAGGAGGTGGAGCTGGAGGTAGCAGAGCTGAAGATGTTGAGGTTTTCGTTGGGAGTGACGAGGATGGATAAGATTAGAAATGAGTTTATTAGAGGGACAGCGCATGTAGGATGTTTTGGTGACAAGGTGAGGGAGGCGAGATTGAGATGGTTTGGACATGTGCAGAGGAGGGACATGAATTATATAGGTAGAAGAATGCTGAGGATGGAGCCACCAGGTAGGAGGAAAAGAGGAAGGCCAAGAAGGAGGTTCATGGATGTGGTGAGGGAAGACATGCAGATGGTTGGTGTGGGAGAGGCAGATGTAGAGGACAGGGTGGTATGGAGACGGATGATCCGCTGTGGCGACCCCTAATGGGAGCAGCCGAAAGAAGAAGAAGAAGAAGATATAAGCTCATTGGTCAAAATTATTTTTGTTACACAGAACTACAGAGAAAGCCTATTGTTATAGAGCAAAATTCGAATTTATTTATAATCAAGATTTATTATAAAATTGTATGTAATTGGAATGAATCGAGTTTTTAAGGGTTTTTAGGATCCCTGAGCTGAAAGATTCGAGTAAAAATATACGTGTGTGTAGTCCTGGATATGGTTACTGTCTGTTTTCTGTGACGGGATGTTTATTTGGATGGAGTCATGAATGTTGCAGTGCTTAATAGCCATCAGATTTCTTTTCGGGTTTCTGTTTCTGGATATTGTTAACATTATAAGCTTAATTTCAACATAAAAAAAACAACAACAAAAAAACTAAATCATGTCAGTATGCAAACAGAGGTTATTGGATGACTCGTGGTTATTGCTGTTTAATTCAGTCTGGATTTATTAATGACAGGAAATCTTTCGTTGCCTGATTTTTGTTAACTTACAGTAGATTTCTTCAAAACAAATAAATAAATGAGCGAATTCATCCACCCTTTTTTAATTGCTGGATGTATGTACAGTAGTAGATCATTTGCAAGCAAAATTGATCAGTTTCAATCAGTTAAGTTGAAGTTCCTTTAAATCAGAAGATGGACTGGTCCCAATCACATTCCTGTGTCTATGTGTGTGTGTGTGTGTGTGTGTGTGTGTGTGTGTGTGTGTGTGTGTGTAAGAGATCAGACAAAAGTAGCTTTGTGCTTGCTCTCAGATGAGGCTGGAATGTTGGCCGGTTCGAGAGCTTTCACAGGCAGGGCTTTGTTCGAGAGCTGTCCTGATGTCTGCCGCACTCCTCTTCTGATTCTCACCCTTCGATTCCTCATATCCCCTATCTGCTTCTGTACAGCCGACTTCATCCCTCCATCCAGAGGTCTGCTGTCCTCGGCACACACTCCATCCACGTCCAACACCTGTCGACTGGGGAGAGGCGTGCGTTTAGACCCGTCTCTGACTCGTGGAGGTGGAGGAGGAGGGGCAGTGGGAGGGGGAGGAGCAAGGGGTGGAGCAGAGGGCGTTCTCTTCTGGGACAGTCTGGAAATGCTGCTTCGGTCTTTTTGCCTTCTTCGTTCTCTTCCTGAAAATAGCAGTCACAAGCAGACAGGGAATATATTCAGGCTGTTAGTGGAGATGAAATAGTGCATGTCTTGAAAACACAGTACTACACTGAACATTCTTTGATCACTGAGGTGGAGAAAATAAGTTTATGTAATAGAAATAAATTTTAGAAGGTATATATATACACCTCCAGAAGAAAGATACACAAAAAAGGTGCACCCTTGAGAGTGGGCCCCAGTGACAAAAAAGTACAGTCTACTACCTTTAGTTTGTGTACAGTGTTCAGAGGAATATAGAATATACTATATATCTCACAGAACATCTTTGGGTCTTAATGAGCTAATAAGTGATAGCAAAGCAAGATCGACGCTTCTGATCGAACTCAGGATCACACAACAGGGCAAACATTTGAATGCAATGTAAGCGATGTAAACATTTTAACTTGTTTGTATAGAAAATTAAACGCTTTAGAAGGCATGGATTGTAATACACTCATTAGCATAGCACAAAGAGTTTACATAACACCACAG